>JAPYZD010001058.1:0-24306 GCA_030522725.1 Ichneumoninae sp. B BG-2022a | reverse complement strand
TTGCTCACTTCATATCCGATGCGTCCGATCATGCGCAGCGTTGCGCGGCCGCTTGTTACAATTGACCCGTGTTACTTTTGTCCCCGGTCTCCCCTATTCATCGCGAATGTATGAAATAAATTGTACGAATGTTACTTAAGTAAAGATTGATATTATCCATCATGTGACTATCGAGACCTGTGTAACGACTTCAAAGTGGGGGCAAATTTCGGCGCGCAGAGTGGCCTTTGACCGAATGCAGAAAGACATCCTTGATTGTTGAGCTCTATTGCCATAACTCAATGAACAATTGTGACGACATTGCGGCTCGAACGGGATGGAACAAGGACCTCGAAAATTTACCGTTAGTTCAAGTATCTTTCGCCGTCATCATTCACCGTGACGCTGACTGCCAAATGAACCAGTCAAGCGGTTATCTCGACCAAGTGATTGCAGACAGTGTATGGTCAGACACCCTGCGGTCTGGGTGGCTCCGTGCGCTCGTTACCCAGTCTTTCGCTTGCCCGCCGGCCCTGCTGCGCGAATCTTCCTGAACTCCCCGGTACGTTATGCACGAATACAAAACACACCGTGGCGCTTCCACAAAGTTATTGTAACTCGAAGCTACACGGGGCCCAAGGATCAAAGCATACCCAACTAATCAACTATCGGTACACAAAGCTCGGACAACTTGCGACTGCTGGAATACAGACGAAACTGTTCGGCCCCCCTCGAAACTATTGAGAGACGAAAATTCATGTGAACGCCATCAAATTAGAAAATGATGCCAACTTCCGAAGTCACATTAGCTTGAAACAATGATCGTGGTAACTTTCAATCAACACTCCAAGCTCTCCAAGCTGTAATTTTGACTCGTCCTAACTCTGGATAGTCTGCATGCGGGTTGTCTGAATTCCACCTTGCGATGCAATTAACTGTTCTCTTATTTTTTCCTCCCCATTCACTTCCTCCGTCCGGAATATCAGTGGATGAAGACAGGGATAAAGTTGGTGGTAGACTAGCCGGGAAGTAATCTGTTTCGCCGGAGCCTGCAGCCGGTTCGCTCACATCTCTCGTTGTCTTGAAACCCATCGTCCGTGGCACGCACCAATTGGAATAGTTTGCCAGTGGTTTTGGTCGATCCCCCGGACTGGCTGGCTGGCTTGTAATCATCCCTTTAGCTATGTCTCTCATCCCCGATTATATACCTTCGGCAGTGGTCCCCTGTAATGTACACTTGGCTACCCGACTGGCGCTGTGCGCTCGATCCGGTTATTCGGATGTCTCGATGTAGTTCCCGCCAATTATCAGTTTCTATTGTTTACATTGTTTCTCCCTTTGTATTCGAGATAGTGGGCGCAGGCTTGCGTCCATCAACGAAATTACGTTATCGCCTGGAGGTTTCGCGAGTACAATTTGGTACAATTTGATCGAGAAATACCAGGTTTCGCGTTCACGCTGGCTTGGATTGGGAAATACTGAAAATGACCAGTCAGTAAAGTAAAAATGTCGCTATGAAATATTTCTGCGTGACATCACGTCCCGTTTAAGAGTAAAATAAATTGCTCTGCCAATCAGTGGGGTAGCAGGATTAATGCAATGCTTATTAGTGCTCGGAAGACCATCGGCTTAGCTCTGGCTATCCAAGCCGGCCGTAGAAGGACCTATATGACGTTTTGGCGTACTGCAGCCTATGTGTGGTCAGCGATGCGCCGTTTTTCGAGTTACGGCAAAATCCCACCTGGGTAATCTGGGAGGTATAGATTGGACGAAGGCATTAACGGGCTTGTCGCCTTGTTGTTCCGATCCCGTTTCCTCCTTACAACCACAAATAGTAGCGACCCTTTCCTAAGTATAATATACCCTCGGGCCCATATTATCAGAAACATGGAGGATCGGTATTGCGGGGTATAGGGACTGTATACGGGGTGCCCAACTTCGATAATTGATTTAGGACCGAGTATTTCGTACGTTATACATACATATACACGCTTTGTACGAGACTTCCGTTTAAACTTAGTTTAATTGAACAGTGGATTTATTGAGCAGCGGCCGTGGCGCCGCTGCTGCTACTCCTGGAATAAGGGTGGTCGGGCCACGAACAGTAGCCTGGTTACCGGAACACACGAATAAGACACCTCAAACCACACGGACATGCCTTAACCCCAGTCACCATCGCCAGGAAGTCGTGTTAACAACAACCACGATGAATTCTGGATAACCGGGATATAACGTTTCGATGGCGCTTATCTATACTTCAATGAATACCGTACATAATATGCAGTAGAATCCGTAATCGATACAGTTGACGAAGTTTTGGCGGTCGGGTTTGTGGAGTTAGGTATTCCGGACATGATAGTATCATAATCATAACGGCCATCTCCCGGAAATGCGGAAAGAACTCTATTAATGTGGTCGTTACCATTAAGTTTCCGTGAGATGTCAAAGTCCACCGTATCCGGGGGCCAGAACAGTTTCTTACGAGAAAATAAAAGGCGTGAACGATGCAATTCCGAGGGTTGAATGGATGGGGAGTCAGTGAGGCACACTATAATCACTCTTTTCCAAATGGATCGGGAGTCTATCGGTGAGCAGGCATCAATTGAGATAATGGCCTTCACGGGACAATCCCAGATACGGAAAAGACCTGAAAGAAATAAGAGAATAAGCAGTAGCAAGGGTCCTCAAAGAATTTATAACAGCGCTGCCTGGATGGTTCTGCTGTTCTCGGTCCAACTCGGTGAACATATAACGGGGCGAAGGGGGGGTTGGGTGGGACGCGATGATCGCGCGCCACTTCTGGCTGTTCTCTCGGAATTACCCTTAATGCATCCACCGGGAGAATTGCATCGTGATGAACGAGGGAAGGAATTTCGTGCTCGCGATTCGCGAATGCAGACGCGAAAGCGAACGCGCAGCAACAGCAGCAGAATGAGAAGATAGATCACGGGAAACTTGCCGTGGCAGGAGCGCAGTCCATCACGGACAGCTTGACAACGATACCGTGGGGGGAGGAGGTGTAGCTGGGATAGTCCCAAGAATTCACAGACGCGCCGAGATAGAAACCTCGGAACGATAGAAACACGCCAGTGCCCGATCATTACACGCGCCTTGGCTCCGATCATTATAGACTTTTATTTTAGTGGCACCATCGGCAAAAACCTATGTGAAATGACATATAAATTCATACGATCGGTCATGGTCGAACCGACTGGTATGTACTATTTTCGGATTAGGGCACATAGTATCGTAATTGTGACTGTTAAAAATATCTGCATGGAATTTAATTCCGACAATAATACGTCATCCCAATTTCAAGAAAAACTTACCTGTCAAACGTATGAAAATGTTTATAATTCCTCCGAAGCGCCGTTGAACCGCTCGAGTTCCAACTTTAATTCCCAGGTCACGTCCTGTTCGTTGTACGACCACGACTTTCAGTAGCCCAGCCAGGTCGCAAACGAAACTCTCCCGCTAGGTACCAGTAAAATTGATAGCCTGGATCTCGGGTATCTGTGACTGGAAATGGAGAAGCATGCGTCGTAGAGGTCAGCCCGCTCACTGTCGGACGTGGATCATTTTTCATTTGGTCGGTATGTGACTCCGTGCGCGGCTGGACCGCGCTATTCGTGCCGTTTCGATGCCACTGTGCTACCAGAGCTGGTACGACAGTTAGTAACGATCGGTCGTGCTCGCCAAGAGTCCTGCACTAGACCGGCAGAGGAGTTTTATTTATCCAGCTATCTCTATGGGCTGTCCTTGTAAATTTTCGGAATACGCTTGCACGGAATACTCCCAGACTATCCTCTGGCAACGTCCAGACGACCGAGTTGAGCTATAAAGTATATCCATAGTACACGGTCATCATTTTTTATGATGCTTTGAACCGTCGACGAGAAACCCTGCGGAGACTTGTATTTTTTACGATACCTTGCAGCAGGGTAAAAATAACGTCATTTAATTACCGATTTTGTGGAAAGTGCGACTTCACTCATGAGCCGTGTAAAATGTCCAGAACCGATACCGGGCCGACGTCCCCGCTATAACCACGTCATTTGGACTTAACCGATAGCTTGGCTTTGCCCGCTGGCGAAATTCATCGAAATTTAAGCACTGCAAATTCTCGACGTTACACAAAGGTTCCCTTTAGAAATCGAATCCTACACTTCACCATTGATCGGTTTGAGCAGGAAGTGCGATTCGACTATCCGATTGTCCAGATCCGAGGGACACAGAGAATATTGTAGTTGTCCGGAGGTCCTTTGTCATCGTCGATCTTGTTCCTCAGACCCCCTTCCTCCCCCCCTTCCTCATCAATTCCTCTCTAGCCTGTGTCCGTTTATCGCTTTTGCTTGATATTCTCTATTTGATATGCGTTACGCTGGCTCCTGCTGCCGTCGCGTAGAATATTATTAAGGCTGTGCCGGAGCTTTCTGATCGAAATAAAATGGTATCCCTTGGGTAATAAATTCAGCATATTATTTAAAATTAGCTTCGAGACACTTCCATGTTCTCGAATACGTACCCGCCATGAATAATGCCCGTCGAAAGCGTTGCAACGTTTATCCTTGAATGTACGGTACACCGACTACGTTGAAATTTGTTATCTAACAGTCGTGGCAATTGTCAAAGATAAGCGATAACGAGTCAAGACGTTCCTATATGTTGCCATCTTTGTTCCAAATTCGTTACAAACATTGTTGCGGCGATATTGCAAACACACGCGATGGGTCGTTCTGTTCTCATTTTACTAGTTACTGCAGTCGCAGTACTTCATTTCTGTAAGTCTCCATTAGCCGTACTTATTTGATCTTGAAAATTATTTTTTTGAAACATTTGTTTTGACATCCAACTTTTTTGGGATTATTTCATTCGGAGATGGCTTTATTTTTAGACGATGGGTTAATTTCCTTTTTCTTATATAGCGACAAGCGCCCGGTTGGACTGCCCTCGTCCCAACGAAGAGTACGTTTGTGGCAGCGCGTGTCAAAATATGTGCAGTACTCTCGGTGAGCCCTGCCCGATAGTCAATATAGTAAGTGCTGTTAGACTACAATTATATTTTCGAAAAATAATTAAGTCACAAGCTTTTCTTTGAACCAACGACCAATACAAAATAAGATTTAATAAACAAATTTTTTAAAGCGATATATATATATTTTTAAAGACTAGGCTATTCCATTTTATATTTCGTAAAGTAAAAACTACTATACAAAGATAAACATTTTAAGAAATAACAATAGTATATCGCCTTCCACGTCAGTCGCGATGTGAAATATAACGTCATTTATGATTTACAGCATTGTCATGATGCGTGCCAGTGCGAGCAAAGATTTTGCCGAAACGACTATGGCACCTGCATAAATCAGGATGAGTACTTAAGGATAGACCGTCTACCGACAACCTAACGCGAGGAATAAAGGTCTTCTAAATTGCTACAATGTTTATCGCTTTTGCTTGCTATTCTCTATTTGATATACGTTACGCTGGCTCCCGCTGCCGTCGAGTACAATATTATTAAGGCTGTACCCGAGCTTTCTGATCGAAATAAAATAGTATCCCTTGGGTGATAAATAGAGCATATATGTTCGTTTACAAAAAAGTCCGACACTCAATCATTTTTGGTATACCGTATATATCATGGAATATATTAAACTCGAATTGCGTTTTGCCCCACTATCCCATTTAGCCCCACTCTCTCCTAGCAAACAGAATGTACCAGAGGGAGTCAATGAAACGACGCGTACAAGATTTTCCGAATCGACAGCACCTGGTAGTGCAGCTATTGTGCCAATCATTGATGAAGCCAATGGCTGCGTCGCACGTCGCTGTGCCATCATGTAGTTTGCAGTCGTGAGCGGTATTTCAACTGGTCGAATGATAGCTCACGAGTAGGAAGATTTATATTAACGACGGCTTAGAACAGCGCAATAATCCTCAATCGTGTTCCCCCGACAATGGAACATCACGTTTCCTCCTCTCAGCTACATCCTGTTGGGACTGAATGCGACCGTCGAATCTGGCTTCCGTACTCGTGAGCTTAGGATTCCAGAACGGTGAGCACGAAGAGGAGGATGAGTCGATTTCAAAGCCACTAAATTTCCATTGCTGCCAGGTGAAATAGCTTTATTGTCATTGGGTATCGAACACCTGAACAGAATACACAAGTTGCGCGACTTCGTCGAAGCCCCGATGCCAAGCTTACTCCATTCAACCAGTAAAATCTCTATCGAATTACTGATCGTTCTAAATCACATGCCAGACTTTGCCACAGTAGAAAATTATGAATCAAGCCAACTTTTATAAAATCATTTCAAAGACATTCGTTTGATATCCCGACGCTTACCTGCTATCAATCCTCTGAATGAATCCGCATGGACCAATATTTATATGAAACGTCACAGTAACGATGTTAAAGTCTGATTTTTCGTCGAACCGACTCCCTCCGGTGAATTGGCGTTATTGTCGTTCTCGGAGAAGCGGAGATCTCGAGCCGCGTACGTCCGCCTCTGCGTTCACGTTCTCGAGAGGATTGTTGCCTTGCGAGATTGGGGTGACACGATAAGAAAGCCTGTTACTTCATTGAAATCTGACGTGGAACAAATTGGTCTTGCGCCGCCAGCGGCAAACGTTTTCCGGAGGAAAGAGTGGCAGTAAAGCACGATGCGGTGCTCGACGTTAAACGTCCTATATTTCATTCAATGCCAGACTCCATCCAACCCAACAATATTCTTCTACATCAGCGTCCTTTCCGTGGGTGTCGTTTCATGTACTCCCCGCAGCTGGGACGACACCCCCAACCGAGACGTCGAGGGGTCGAAAGAGCCCGTTGACTATAGCTCATCGGTCGCCTTGATATCGCCACCGATTGCGTGGAATTAAGATTTGTGAGGCCAGCTTTATTTTCGTTTATTTGAAACTGTAAAATACAGGGGTGCCGTAAGGAACAGGGGAGGGGGTGGAAACGAACGGAAGTGGAAACAACTCAAGCTCAGTGAGCTGAGAGGTGATAAGTTTTCAGTAGTGCAACAACGCTGCAACCTCCCATTCGTTCTCGTCGCAGGGCTGGCAGACGGGGGGTCGGATTTATATCACGACTTGAATATACTCTCCCTCCATTATGATTAATCGATCCCAGAACCATCCTTGCAGGATTATCATTGATAACACGGAGTATCGCAAACGGCAATAACTATCTGGATGTACTTCAAGGTCTGTCAGGTGGATTGGGGAAACTATTATTGTCGATGAAACTGTCGACAACGAGGAAGATAGCTGAATAGAAACACAATACGATGAAACTTACAGTTGCACAACAATTTTCTACTTAAATATTTTTCATTCTGCACTCTACATAACTCGTTTATTACATTTCTTTTGTACGGTCGGTCTTTCATTCCTCCTCTCCTGCCCGCTGTTTTCCGATTATTCCGTCGCATCCGTTTTTTTTGTGCTCTTTATTCACATCGCTTCTTCCGCCAGTGCTGAAGCTTACCTAGAGCAGTCATTATTATTGTCGCCCGGTTTTCCTTGTGCCATCGAAGAACCAGCGTGTAGCCTCCGGTAAATATATTTATGGATGTAGTCCGGAGACGCGGTGAAAGACACACTCGGTCGTTTGCACACTGAAAATGCATAGTAGCGCGAAGAGAGAAATGTTTGTTACATGAATGGGGAAATCGAGTATGAACGTCTATTGTTGCCAAGAACGGTGCACAGCTCACGATGTCATATACGGTACTAGAGGAATAAAATTTACCGGAAAAATGCAGCGAGTACCATATTAGGAACGTCGATACTTCATCCCGTTGAAAATATGCAAATCGGGTCCACGAGGAGAAACAACTATCAGTATATAGTTTTGAAGTCCCATATCTGGCCCTGATTCGTCAATGCATTAACGCAACCTGCCCAGTTTGTATTTCTTATAAAACACCCAATAAGATCGCAAGACCAGTCGAAAATTGGATTCTGTTCGCTAAAAACCTTATCTGCCGTTTTCCAACTAAATTCCGGACATATAAACTTTACAGCTTTCAAAAACCGTCTTATACGACGCTCTGTCTGGAGGACGTCGTAGCGAAGATTGTTTTAGCGTTTGAAGTCGTTCATCTACCAGCACACAGTCCAGGTTCGTAGAGGCGGACCAATAAAGTTGGTGACATCTGAACGTTATACAGAATCGACGGTATTGCAGCCCCATGGAACTTCTGATTGCGCGGCGAACTGGTGAAACGTCGGACTTTAGTGACGAGACGCAAGACTGCATCGATGGATCGACAGACAGATATAGCGAGAGGCGGAAATGAAGGAACGACGGGATAGAATTGAGAAGAGAGTGGGAACGACTCACCGTCGAGAAGGAAAAAAGAACAAGAGCGGCAAAGCCGAAGAGGAGTCCACTATTTGAGCACCGAACGGCCAATATCTGACTATTGACGCGCGAAAGAGACGTAACTACTTTCTGCCAATGATGCACTATAAAATACCTTCGCTCTGGTAGCTGTTACCAGTGGCTCACTGGCTCTCAGCGTTGTTCACTCTTGTGAACGCGCTTGACTAGCTCGCCTGTTGGCGTGGAAAGTTACCTCATCCCTACGTCGTTCCACGCTACCGACTATAGTCACTTTTCGTGCACAATTTTACCCTACGAGTAAAGTCTGATAGCCTACGACTTGATCGCACGGTAATCCATTAGGACATCGAACGTCTGTGACCTGAGTCCATGCATTGAGCTGCGACCACTTTTGTCCGTCATTGACGAATCTCACCCAACAGCTCGAGCGAGCCTCGAGAATTTCGAGCCACTCCTGCAGATTTCGGACTCCACTCTTGCGCACACAGTTCCCTCATTAACTGTGTATTTAATTCCCTAATGAGACTGATGGTCAATCCTTTTTAGTGTTCATGAACCGAAAAATCGTCGATCCAACGTGAACTCACCTTAGCATACCGCCGGTAGCTCAGAGGCTGATGAAGGATGAAGGTTCTTGAGGAGGTCACATATAGCCGAACACCGAAGTGGAGAAAGAGGCGGTGGGCTTAACGGAGCCAATCAACGTTCGAGAAACCGGTAGTTCAGCACGTACAGTTTGTTAATTGGACCAATCCACGGTTCCTATCTCGCTTTCGATGGCCTGCACGCTCGGGCCACCAACCTATAGACGTACACAGAACTTTTCGTGCTAACTGTATGACTTTAGTGTGCGTTTTCTGCCTTTGCGCCAACAGCCCCAGCAGTAAGTTGAACGCGTTTGCTCGCTCGCTCACCCCGCGAGGCGTGGGAGAGAGGCGGAAAGTCCCGTACGAGTGCAGTGTAGATCGTAAATTTTCCCGACAGGTTTGGCGGTGGCCGGGTTGTACACGTCAAACGAAGAATGGTCTTGCTACTCGACCATTTTAAACTGATCCCCCGCCCTCGGCCGTCCCATGTGTACTGCAAGCTTGTCCGACGTACACAAATGCTATAGCTTACCGGGCACGGTAAGGGCGAAACCAGAAATGAATTGAATTGAAAATGCGAGGCTCACCACACGAAGGCTTCGGAGTCAACAAAGTTACGAACAAGAATCCTGGATATCGAATATACCGTTGTATCGGCTACAAGCCGTTGCTCTATCTCCGAGGTAAATTACTTCCGTCTCGACGAATCGGAGAACCCGGACGACTTGTATCCACAATACCGCAATATTATGTGATATTTCCACTCTCGTGATTCCTCCGACGGTCCAATTCGCGTGGCTATTTCCACGATTGTTATACAATAAAAGAACCGACGGCGCGTACAGAATCCAGAGGGATTAAAGACAAAAAGATGTGGAATGAACGAATATCCTTGATAAAGGTAAATGGACGAGAACAATATCCGGGTAAGGGTATCGTGCCGAGCGAGAAGCAGGGAGACGACGGAAATAGAGAAAAATATCTGCTCTCTCTTGAGATGCGATGATGTTACGGTCGAACGAAGATTCTCTTGCTGACATTGTTTCATCGGAAGAACACAGCTAACCTGGACAGCAGTTCGTGTATTCGGGACATATGGCATCTTGACTTTGCGGCGGTCATCGTTTGGGGTTGAAATGCGATAGACGTTCGATAGAAGCTCGTCGTACGAAAGAAAGGTATCGGTCCAGAGCCGTCGGCCTCGATGCAGTCTCGAAGCCATCAAGCTGAACGAGTAAAAACCTCGTTATTGACCGTCTTGTCGCGCAGATTCCTTGATACGTCCAGGCCCTGCGAGCGATCAGCTCGTTCGCTGTCTATCTTCATCGACCCTCCTCGTCTCCTCGGTGCAGAAGGACCGAAAGACGTGAAGGGTAGATCTGGTCGGAGGAACACTTTATTTTCCTTCTCCGTCCGTCTCGCAGCCTCCCCATCAACTTTTATCTGCCGGTCGAATTTCTTTTTCACTCTTTGTACCTCTGTCTTCTATCTCCCCCGATTTATTTGTCCCTTTATTGCTTCTATCTTATTTCCTTCGGCTCGCTTCCGTCCTCATTTTGCGCCTGGCACTCGTTCCTCGACCAGCTTTCAAGCACCGTTGTGTCCACTCCGATTCCGCGCCTCTTCACTCGATCATGGATTCACTTTTCTCTCTTCGTTGCCGTCACAAAGCAGCTTCGAGAGAGTATTTATAAATAGCGGAGGCAAGACGGCATCCCGGAGAACCGTGAAATCGTTGATGCGACGGTAACAGAACGTGGCACCGTTACCGTAGATCGAGAGGGTGGGAGAGAAAGTGATATAAAGCGAGGGGTTAAAGAAAAAAAAGGGGTGTTGGAAAGATCGACGACTACGACGGCGAAGAGAGCATAGCAATTCTCGCTGCAACCCGAGCACCCCGATATATTCCGGGATCCAAAGCTTCCAACGCTACCTCTTCTGTGCCTCTATAAGCTGCGAGGATTGAAGTCTGCGCACAGAAGGAAAATCTTTGCGTACGTTCGCGTGCACACACCTGACTGTCCACAGCATCTATGGCACCGTCGTATCAACCTTCACTCCGATACCATCCGATTTCTTTGGCAGATCGCGCGACTCGTCGCCCGTGAAATATCGCCATACAAGTTGTGCTCGCGGCGCAAAAACGCCATTTCAAAGTCTCACGTCAGAGACTGAAGTATCGAATACACGTACGGGTATGTATAGCGGATACGTATGCGTAGATGCAACGAAAATACCTTTTGCACGAGTGTTTATTATGTAAACTGGCCGTCATTGCTGACTGGGTTTTCTGGTTTTTCTACCTTGCTGGATATTTTTCTCGATGTACCTATAAAAATAAAATCGTGACATATGCACAGAGAAAAAAAATCAATTGAGTCAAGAAAATGTGCGGTTACGGGTGGCGAAACAAATGTTTGGTTGATCGAGAGGAATACCTCGTCGATCGAACTAACAGACCGCCGAATCAAATGTTTCTTTACTTACGACAAAGATTATTTCGTTCGATCAACCAAACATTTATTTCGCCACCCGTAAGCGCTCATTTTGTTGACTCGATTGATTTTTTTTCTCAGTGTGCACCCGGTGAAGAGGAAGATACCTCAGCTACTGAGACAAACTGCGACAGTCTTGCTCGTGGCTATTTCTTTCTCTAAAATCTTCACTATTCCGTGTGTCTGTTTCCGACCGCGGTACGTAAAACAAAAATCGGCGATTTATTTCTCGCAAAGCGAAAACTTTCAACGCAGAGAGACGGAGCAATGACCGCGATTCAGAACGGAGGATGCGTGTCACGATACTGAAAAGAAGATAACTCGCCCGCGGTGCGAACGCATCAGTATGCAGTCGCGTGGCGGCCGGCGTGATCCTCGGGGGAAATTTGAACACGGAAAATCCCGTCGATCATCGTTGAAATATCGCTTAGCTCGGTTACTGAATTTTTCTCTACCTCCACGGTCACTTTAGGATTTCTCTCTTCAAATGTATTTTCACTTCAAACGCATTTTCAAGAATGTCAATCTGACTGAATTTGCGTCGTCCGAGCGACGCATAACAGCAATTTAAAAAATCTCATCGCAGGGTATTGTGTATTGCTTTTGCGATATCCACAAATTAGAATGCTGTTATTATTTCGATATTGGGAGTAACATTTCGATAACGTGTTCTCCCCTCTATGCAGCGTAATATCCCGATTAATTTGTTCGAGCGACTGAATTTATGTGGTCCGCAGAGATGATATTTTGAAAATTCATTGGTTCGGACGAAATTGCCAAACTGACCTAAATACTTTCATCGCCGCTTTGCGTCAGCATGCGTTTTCTGTACGGGGATTTGTATGCCGGGTATCGCAGTTATAATACCGTGTACTCGATCCAACTGTCGAGCGGTCGTAAGCCCATGAAGCAAATACCAGCATTCCACAGTGTTCCACGTATATTACATAGCGTGTATCGTGTGTTTTATCCGATGAAAATTGATCGATCCATCGATGGGTACGGAGGAGGGATAAATTCTCCCTCGCGCCCGGGAAATTCTGCGACTACCACCGGTTTGTTAGTGATGTTCAGCGATTATATAAACCAAAAAGGAATGATGAAACCTCGAACCCGATGCGTAACGCGCATACTTGGACGCATTTTCGACTATAATTAGGATCAGCTCGATGAGGAACTTTGAAAATTCACTCACTCAAGCCCGAATTCATCGAAACGAACAGGTGCACGCACAGACAACCGCGAAGCGATTAAAAATTTGACAGCTGCGGCAGTCTTATTCGAAACAGTGAATCCATGCGAGCGGCTAGCGAAGCTCCAGTGTTCGATGCAGTTCCCTCTATGGTGGAAACTTGATGAACCACGTGCAATCGACGTCGAGCAACGCACAATAATTGACCATGTGGGGAATTACACAAATTGGATTAATCGAAAAATGTTCATGCAGAAACTGATTTACACTAAATTAATTCAAAAATTCTCGCGGAAGGTATTAACCACAAAAATTATTCATTCGGAGGTCCGAAGACTAGTTATTGGCACGCGTGTTTTCCTGTCCATTGAGTTCGGCATTGTTTGGCGGCTAATTAATCGGTAAAAGACTGCCATGAAAAAATTTCTGGTGCTTGGTACATTTTTTTTTTTTTTTTTATGTCACTTCACCAATAACCGATTTGCCCACCGGCTCGGTTTCACATCGGATTCATCGGTCAGTGCCATATGCCACACGTCGTCGACCAGCCGGGACGTTACGTTGTAAAACAAGGTTCTCGATATTCTCGTGATTTAACATCGACGTATGCACGTGCATACACACACGTACACGTTTGACTGACTGGAGATCGGCTTACGAAGGTTTATCGATCTCGTTGTTGCCGTCACCGTCTTCGTCGCCGGTGAACGAATACCGCGGACGCGCGTGGAGCCTCGTTTCCTTCCTCCCGGACTCGCGAAATGCCTTTTCACGAACGTCATTCACGTTTGCCACTTCCACCGCTCATATACTACATATATATATATATACTACATATATATATATACTACATATATATATATATATATATATATATATATATATATATATGTATATTTATATTTGCGCGTGGTTGACGCGGGTTGACGTTGAACGAACCAACGCGGTCGCGAATCCCTGGAATCACGAATTCCCAACAGCACTTCGAAAAATGAACGGTTCGAGCAACCGCACGCCAGGACCATTCAGTACGCGCCCGGAAAACGTACTTTTTTTAAAATCCCGAATCTGCTTCGACGATGGGCGAGCCCAGAGTACGTGTGGCGGTGTAAAATGTGGAAAACCAATTGGAAGGTAGTAAATCGTAAAAGCCAAAACGTAGGACGTGAAAAATGAAAAATGTACTAATTCGGTGGTGTAAAATATGAAAAACCAATTGTAAGGTAGTGATTCGTAAAAGCCGAAATGGAGGAGATGGAAAATAAAAAATGTACTAATTACACGGTGACGCATGCGATGATCGTTGTGGAGTGCGCTGTGCGACCAGCTCGCCAAACTATTTTCCAAATTGGCGTCGGGACACTGCCGTGGTGCTTGATTATAGAAACGTAACGTTAGAGAGCGGGTGTGCGCTGATTTTTCCGAAAACGCTAACGCTCAGCGCGCCTTTGCGCGTTGGATCCGCAAACATTAATAAAGCTGTATGACAAGCAGTATTCCTTCTCCCTCAGAAACAGTGTGTTATCTTTCGGGTTTGATAAATTGTCTGTGTCTAATTGGTCAGAGCAATTGGTGTTTACACTTTGCACGTCTACGTATTGTCTCACCCCAATCCATACCAGCCAAAAATGGTAACAGAAGGAAGTGTTTCTATGTTTATCCATGTATATTTCAGTGTAAATACTTCAATGTTTATCTGTTTCATCGACGTCATTGAAATTTGTTATGTAAAACAATGCGTACTCGAACAGTAAATTCCCGAACGAGATGTGTCAATCAGCACAGATAAGCAACGGCGCATCGCGATGTTCCTATAAATTAGCGTATTTCTTGTACATCCATTACAGTCATTGTTGCGACGACGCTACCGATACACGCCATGGCTTGTTCCGCTCTCATTTTGCTGGTAGCTGCAGTCGTAGTACTTCATTTGTGTAAGTCTCCATAAACAATACTCAGTCGATTTTGATGATCATGTGAAAAATTTGGTTCGGCATTGAACTTTTTTGGGACGATTTCATTCGGAGGTGGATTAATTTTTTTTTCTGATCTGGCGACAGGCGTCGCCGACGACGAGTGCGGCCCTAACAGAGTTTACAATAGTTGCGGTAGTGCGTGTCCAGTAACGTGCAGTAATCGATACCTCAAAAACCGAGTGTGCGCGGCAGTAAGTGAACACACATTTTACTAAGGCCGATAGAGGGTGGATTGATTATTCATAATTACATTTATGCATTACAGGTTTGTTGACAGGGCTGCCAATGCGCGCCTGGATTTTACCTAAACCGCGATGGCTCCTGCGTACCTCCGAATGAGTGCTGAAGGATAAACCGCCAACTGGCAATCTAACGCGAAAAATGGATTTCTACTGAATTGCTATAATGTGTCTTTCAGCGCCAGTAAAAATTGTCCAATAAATATTGAAATCAATTTATCTGATCAAATGAGCATTTTTCACTGAAATGCATATCATTATTGACCTATAATAGCTCGCTGCTATTAAAGGTATTAAAAGCAGGTATTTACACTTCGCATATCTATACATGTACATTCCCAGTCGACTTCATTAACGATGACTCGACAACACGTAGTCGCAAGTGGCGTAATCGAGGGAAGTGTCTGACTGCATATCGGTGAATGTATGCTCGATCGATGTAGTTGAGAGTTGCTACATAGTCAAGGTCATGTCAAAGCTGAACGAGGAAATCTGCACGGATACGTAATGACGCTCCGAGTCGTTCCTGTAAATAGCCGAGTTTGCTCGGATCCGTTCACAGTCGTTGTTGCGCACACGTTAAAAACATGAGGCGATCCGGTGTCATCTTGCTTGTCGCTGCGGTCGTCGTCTTGCAATTCTGTGAGTCTCCATAAGGACGCTTAATCGATTTTTGAAGATTATATGAACCATTTGATTTTGCACCGCAGTTTTTCGGACTGTTTCTTTTGGCGATTGCTGATGGGCAAAAGTACTATCGATGTCTTTCGCTTGAAGTATGAAGCGAGCCTGAAAAAAATTTGTTCGAAAAATTGCACCTACGACTCGCACTCTGTTGGTGATCTGCATAATCTTAAGGCACTCTTTAACAGTGGACTCATATTGGTTTCGATATTGCTACAGGCAACGCCAATGGCCGATGCAACGGCGCTAACAATGAATTCAACAGATGCGCCAGTCCGTGTCCAAAGACGTGCGGAAACAGAGGTAACTCTGTAATCTGTACGGCGGTCAGTAATCAAACACGTTTGTTTAAAGCCGAGAGTTCCAGAATGGAAGATAAATAATTTCGTTTGTATATTACAGGTTTGTCGACCGGGTTGCCAGTGTAGGCGTGGATTCGTCCGCAGACGCGATGGCGCTTGTGTACGTCCGTCGAATTGCTGAAGTGTTGACCACTGCATGACAACCTAACGCTCAAAATTTATCTGCGAATTACTATAACGATTCTGCCAGTTAAAATAAAAATGTTAGCAATGAAATCTTTGTGATAAAATGTTTATTTTTATTTTTGAGGATATTAACAGAAATTGAAAATTGGAATTTTCATATGGCTTCCTCATAAAAGTTGAAAATTGAAATTTTCATATAGACTTCTCATAATGTTCCTTTATTTGCAAAGTTTCTTCTATGAGGAAGCATTTTCTGTATTGTTGGCTAAAAATCATATTTTTCGACGTTTTAGACTATCTTAAGTACTCTGACATTAAAATCTCATTTTTTTTACGAAAACAAAGCTTCCTCTATGAATAAACAAAATTGAAATTGTACCAGTTGCGTTATGACCTACACTGTGCAAACGGCTCACACAGTGCTATCGGCAATTTTTTAAAAATTGGCTTCGCGACACTTCCATGTTCTTGAATACGTACCCGCCATGAATAATGGACCTCGAAAGCGTTGCAATGTTTATCCTTGAATGTATGATACATCGACGACGTTGAAATTATATATATAATTGTCCATTACTCGCGGTCCGCTTATGCAAATGTAATCGACGAGCAGGCCGCGGCAATTGTCATAGATAAGCGATAACGATTCAAGACGTTCCTATAAGTTGCGCTCTTTGTTCCAAATCCGTTACAAAGATTGTTGCGGCGATACTGCAAACACACGCAATAGCTCGTTCTGTTCTCATTTTACTAGTTACTGCAGTCGCAGTACTTCATTTCTGTAAGTCTCTATTAGCCGTACTTATTCGATCTTGAAGATTATTTTTTTGAAGCATTTATTTTGACATCCAACTTTTTGGGATTATTTCATTCGGAGATGGCTTTATTTTTAAACGGTGGGCTGATTTTTTTTTCTTATATAGCGACAAGCGACGGCCCGAACTGCCCTCGTCCCAACGAAGTGTACGTTTGTGGGAGCGTGTGTCAAAATAGGTGCCGTTATCGCGGACAGCCCTGCCCGATAGTCACTGATGTAAGTGCTGTAAGATTACAATTATCTATATTTTCGAAAAATCATTAAGTCACAAGCTTTTCTTTGAACTAACGACCAATGCGAAATAAGATTTAATAAACAAATTTTTTTAAATCGATATATATATTTTTAAAGACTAGGCTATCCCATTTTATATTTCGTAAATTAACAACTACTATACAAAGATAAAAATTTTAAGAAATAACAATATTATATCGCCTTCACGTCAGTCTCGATGTGAAATATAACGTCATTTATGCTTTACAGGATTAAACGATTAAACGACACCTGCATAAGAGAGGAAGAGTACTGAAGGATTAATAAACCGCCTACCGACAACCTAACGCAAGGAATAAAGGTATTCCCATTTCCTACAATGTATCTTTCAGCTCCAGTAAAAATTGGCCAATAAATATTGAAATCGATTTATTTAATCAAATGTGAATATTTCTAAAAAAATGCACATCATAGTTGGACTGTAATAGCTCGCTGTTATTAAAGATTTTAAAAGAAGGAATTTACACTCGACATACCTACACATTTACATTACCAGTTGACCTTATTATTGACGACTCGAAAACACGTAGTCGCGAGTGGAATAATGGAGGGAGGTGTTTGATTGTGTATCGGTGACTGTATGTACGATTAATGCTGTTGAAAATTGCATAATAATAGTCTTACACGGTTGTGTCCGAGCAGAGCAAGGAAACTTGCATAGATATGTAATGACGCGTTCAGCGGTTCCTATAAGTAAGCGCCTTTACTCGGAATTCTTTACAGTCGTTGTTGCGAAGACGCTAAAAACACACCATGATTCGTTCCGGTGCAATCTTGGTGATCGCTGCAGTCGTCGTGTTGCAATTCTGTGAGTCTCCATAAACACACTTAATCCCCTTTGGAGCATTGCATACAAACAAACAAAAATGTTCCGTTTCACAAAAAGGCCTCTTAATTTTTGCAATATGTTTTGTAACATTAACGAGAAAGTAATTGTCGACGTTTGCGGACAAACAGTTTGTTAAATGTAGAAATCTTTTTTTGCTGTGTATGCAAAAAATTTGTTCTGGCATCGAAGTTTTTCGGACTATAATAACTTTCGCTCGGAATATAAAACAAGACTGAAGAAAACAGTTCGAAAAATTGCAGTTACCGCTCGCACTGTGTCAAATAATGTTAAGACGCGTACTCTTTGATAGTGGACTCATTTTGGTTCCAATATATCTACAGGCAACGCCAATGGCCAGTGCAATGGACCTAACGAAGAATACACGGCTTGCGCCAGTCCGTGTCCAAAGACGTGCGAAAACCTAGGTGACGCTGGAGTCTGTGTCCAGGTCAGTAATCAAATACGTTTGAGTAAAACCGGGCGTTCCAGGATGAACGATAAATAATTTCGTATATATATTACAGGTGTGTAAACCGGGCTGCGAGTGTAAGTCTGGATTCGTCAGGAAAAGCGATGGCATTTGCGTACGTCTAAGCAATTGCTGAATGTTGACCGACCACTGCATGACAACCTAACGCTAAAAATTGTCGTCTCCGCGAATTACTGCAATCATTCTGTGAGCTTGAATAAAGATGTTAGCAATGGAATCTGTGCGATGAAGTTTTAATTTTTCATTAAAATACATTTTGCGGTTTCATCTCGATAAGTCATCGCGGCCACACTCCGAGATACGTATCGCACGAGGAAAACCCGAGGATGTTATTAGCGGCGAGCAAACGAGGAAAGTGTTACGGAACCGCACGGATGATTATTTCGCTATGTTCGTCTCAATGTACGCGGCAAAAAAAGAACGCTCATGATTGCTCCTCGATTTATTGCTTCAAAGTTACGTAATGCATCCGATGAAAAATACCGCTGTCCAGTTCCATACGCAGCCCCCATAAGTTCCAACGATAAAAACTTCCTCGCCAAAGTTTCATTTTTTTATTTTTATTTTTTAACACAAGTTTGAAGTAAGCAAAACACGTACTAACGAACAATAAAAGGAAAAGGGCTATCGACTTCGGGGTTATTTCGAAGGTTTCACAGCCCCGGACCAGTGAGGCTCGATGGTTGAGTGGCTTATGGGGGGGGGGGGGGAGGGGGGGGGCGTATAGACGAAAAGTCTGCACGCTGCGATCTTTTGTGGCATGTGTCTACCCGGTTCCAAGTATCTTTCCGCGAATGCCCTCTCTCGTTTCGAGTCCCGGGGAAATCTCAAATTCCAAGTCCGAGCTTTCGTGGAGCTCCATGCTCTCCGACGCAGTGGGCAAAGAAATAAGAGGATGAAGGAGCGGAGAGAGTAAGGAGAAGGAACGACCGTATACGATTCTACTGTACTGTGTGTAGCACCGTATACCCTGGCGCTTCCACCCTGAACGTACGATCGGGACGGTCACTGCACTCTTCCGTAGTACTACGACCGAGTAGAAGGAACGTAAACTCCTTAGGTGGGATGGCGGCTTTGGTGGCCCGAGAAGAAGTAGGAGGACTATCGGTGGGTTGAGTAGAATTGTGAAACAGGAAAAGATGGAACGTGGTGGTTCCTTGCCACGGGTAAGAGAAAGATCGAGCAGAGGACCGGACGGAAAACCGGGGATGGGTACATGTGAAAGAGGCGGAGGGGGGGGGGGAGGTCTCGGTCTCGAAGGAGGATAAATTCATTGAAGTGGATAACTGCATTGTGCCAGGAACACTGCAGGAACACATCCGATTATTGCGGAGACGGGATTTCGGCATTTCTTTACCCTTCCCGGGCTGGCCGGATGCCAGGGGATGTTGTTTCCTGTCGTCGTGAACCGTTGGCTCGGAAGAATCGGTTCGGTTATTGAAATAATGCACTTTTATTGCTACCCTCCACCCGGGTGAGTCCTCATCCTCCCCCCCGCCGTCACCCAATCGTAGTCGCCCCCCAGCGTTCCTCCGACCCGACCTCTTTCTCTCTCACGGTATCTCCTCAAAAACCACCTCCTCTTTATCTATATCCTCCCTCGATTTTTCCTCACACACGAGGGAGGGAAACACGACAGCGTAATGGCGATGGTTTGTGTGAGGGGGCCGCAATGTGGTTCCTGCGCTCCAGAATGGATTACGTACGCTCAACTTTATCTCCTCACGTATCATCCCTCGCGTATTTCCTTTCCATATCCGCCCCGCGTCCCATATAGCTCTGGGAGCGGCACCTTTCCTCTTTTCCATTCCTTCCGTCCTTTCGTTCTCGTTCTCACGATCATATACCTTTATTCGTTCCCTTGCACTACAGAGACGGCGGGTAGCCAACCTCGCAACCATCCTGGGTTCTTGGGTTCCTCGAGCAAACGTACGAGACTTCTGGGTGGCTGGTCGCTGGATGCGGGGGGTTGGTGGCTGGCAGTAGTCTCCGGAGTGCGCCAGCCGCCAGCATTCCGAAACAACCCCCCTCGTCCAATCTGTACCGTGTGAGAAAATATGAAAAAAAGAGAGACATCCTGCGAGCTCCCGGGCATTGCACCGCCGGGAAACAGAAGCACGATAATAATCCGTGTGGGCTCTCAAACATCATCACTTTTCCTTGTTTCGTTTTCCAGTCAGGAAGACGTATTTCTCACGTCTTGCTCCCCGCTTCCACGGAGCTATTGTTCCGCTCGCTTTGCCCCGTCACGTGAATCGCATTGATATATTAAACGGTAACTGCACCCTGCGGACCAAAGCAAAAGCATAAATGCAGCCGGTATTCACCGATATATTCCACCCGAGCGTGGCACCTCAGCGTGGAATCTTACGTCGAAGTTGAGCCACACTGAATGGCATTGCGAAATGGAAGGGTGGGATACGGAGTGAGAGAAAGGTCGAATGAACGAGGAGCTATGTGGAACAGTGAGTGGGTGAGGGGTGTGGGGGAGGTTTTCGGGGGTAATAGCGACGGAAGTTTACATCCTCGTATTTCATCCTCCATGAGCTGCAACCCGGTGCAGTCGGGAGCGCCCTGAAACTCGATCTTAACAGGGTGTTCCGGGTGTGCTGCAGGAAACGCTAGTAGGTGAAGGAGGAGAGCACTGGAGGGATTCTCGGGTAAGGGTTACTCTTTATTACCAATGGGAATTCACCGGTACCATTCTGGGTCCTCTCTTGCCACACCCAGATATTACCTTCCCGACGTTATTACATATGCTAATGCCTCGCGAAATGGAAATCCGACCCTTGAACCCTCCCCGTCGTTGCACCGTTACCGTGACTTCGAGCTCTGTACTCAATTCTATCTATTATCTCTCAGTTTCGTGCACAATAGCTCTAAGAAAGTGGAATTAATCATGATTGAAGAATATAACGATTATTAAATCAATTATTTCGCACCGACGTTTTCGAACGTCTTCGCTTTAGGCGGCGAACCTTGATGCGGTTCTCGGTTTCTCGAAGGACTTCCGTCACCGAAACTGCTCGGTCAAGTATTTTTTTCCTTGATTACTTGGGCTGCCTTTTTTTGTTCACGAATCAATGTAATTGTCGGGACAAACGATGAGAAAAAATAAACAAACACGACTAACGATGTTCACGCGAAGTAAATTAAGGAAAATAACTATCGGTCACTAAACGCTTTAGCTTGCTAGCTTCGAACCGCGGTTGTTGAACACCCACATTTCGTTTTTCACTTTGTTATTCTGTCCGTCAACCGCATCGCTCAATCCATTAACGATCACGACCGTTTTTGCCACACGAGAGTTCATGCGCTCGCAACGGGCGCATCAACTCTCGACCCATCCAAATAACACTAGCAGGTGTCGGATTTTCTACACCCGAGACCGACCGTTTAATTTCGAACACGGCGAAACGAAACCAAGTATACGAATTAAAAAAATACAAGCACAAAAATAAAAAAATAACATGTTTCACGTCGTCGTCGAAATTTCGTGAAAATCGTTCGCGAACGTCGGCATTAAATTTTATTTTTTTAAACAATTTTCATATAGAATCTGTGACAAGCGGTTGGGCGCTGAAAGTATTCTATCCGAGGTTTTTCAGAGAGTTTATGCTGCTCGACAAAAGCGAAACGTTCACCACCAGTTGCTCGACCGGTCATCCAATTCGGTAGGGAAGCGTGAAATATCTGAACCCTCTCCTCGCTCATTGAACACAGCGGCTCAACCCTAATCGGCGAGCTCCGGTCATGCCCTCTACCCTCTGCTATCGTTCAATTAGACACAAAGTGGATTAAGCGTATCCAATAGCGGGCGCGAGCCCGAGAAGGGGCGAAGGTCTCGAATCAAATTTTCTCGATTCTTCGATCTCGGGATATCCTCCTCACATCAACGTCCGCAATCGACGGCGCGAGCACGTCTTCCGAAAATGTTCCTTCTCGACTCTCTCTCCCACTACTTCGAGTAGAAGTGGGGAATATGGCCCGGTCCATATATCATTGATTTACGTGTTAATCGAGGTAGGCCATATTCACCACTTTTACCATATCAAATAATCACCCTCGATGCACATCCGACAAAATTTATCAACAATTTTCAATTAATTGTCAGAGCGACGTTTTCCAATACATTCGACGAACAAACGTCGCCGTTAGCTTCGACTTTGTACATTAGCAAATTAATTATTTCGTTTCGTTGATTCACAACGAAGGCCGGCATTTCTCCAAATGAAAGTATAAATGAAAGCGTGCAGATATAACAATCCGTCTTCGGCCTGTTTTCATTTTCTGGCTCCGCCATCAGCACTCGACGCACTGGAAACTCGGGCTTCGCGACTCAAAGTTTTCAATTCTGATCGCGCCCAACCCTGAGCGGGGAGCGGCGAGAAAGCGGGATAGACGACGCTGTATATTTTTCATTGTTCGTCCGGATATCTCGTTCGGCGTGAACTTGCGCGAGTTTCTCATGCCGGTTTTGCCCGAATATGCGGGGCTTCGAGGATCTCTCGAGCTCGATGCGCCGGTACATCCGTAGTGAGAAACTTAAATTGAAAAGGTCGGGTTGGGTTCTCCGAGCGCACGGCACAGTCGCCCCGCTCCGCGGGTTACGGACTCGAGGAAGCACAGGATTTTAAGGAAAAGAAGATTTTACGTGCAAAGCACTCCTAACACCTCGGTAGGCCCCTCCGTCGATGCCGACGGTGAGAATAGCTCGCGACAATTCATTTAAAGCTCGAGCTACCGGGAAAGCTTTCCACCTCGAAGGCGAGCGATGGACTTCTTTCTATACTCATTGTACTTTGTTCGGATATCGAGAAAATGAGCTAGGTTCTTTAGAATACACTATAAAACACTCTGAAAAAAAACTTTGCAAAAAAAAAACTGAAAAAAGGATTTTGTCAGTTAACTCTCGTCCGAATTCGTTCGCACACCTCTCGTTGAAAATTGTTCCGATATCCAATAAGCGGATTGATTTCGCATGGACGTGAAAAAAAATTAATCACCTCGCTCATTGATATATGTCGTTTTAATTTCGACGAGAGATATTCAAGAAAATTCTGATAAATGCATATCCCGATATTCATTGTACCGGGAATCGTTAATAAAAGTCGGCAAGTTTTAACTTTCACCGGAGCATGCTGAGGGCGGAAGGAGGTATTGAAATATATCAGCAATTTTCAAGGATAACGGAGGGTGACGAGAGAAGGATCAGATTGCTTCGCTGCGCTACTTTTGCTGCCACGGTCTGGGGATGAGAAACCCAATCAAATATTCATCACTCTTGAGAAGCAGAGGAGGAAGAAGAAGAATGAGTGGAAGCAGAAGGTGAATAGATGGTCCGAGAGGAGCCTAATTAATAGTCAGACCGTCGCGCATCTTCATTCCCGTCTTCTCATTTTCCGCCGGTGGATTATTCGCTCGCGATTATAGTCCCACTAGCTCACCAGGCGAAGCGACGTTTTCCACGATCGTATAGCAGCCAGCACAGTGCGATATAAAAAGACGGGAAAAGATTCATCGTGTCTGTAAAGAAACCCAGGTGGGATTCTGCCGTGGCCGGAACAAAGTCACAGTGCTGGCTCTGAACCGGTGCCATAGTTTTCGATCAAAAGTGACGTTATACCAGTTTGAGAATCTAATATTTGACCGAAAATGACGTCATACCGAAAAAAATTTAAATTTTCATATCACTTCCTCGTAAAGATGAAAATTAAAATTTTCATATCGCTTCGTCATAAAGTTGAAAATTGAAAATTTCATATCGCTTCCTAATAAAGTTGAAAATTGAAATTTTTAAATCGCTTCCTCATAAAAGTTGAAAATTGAAATTCGCGACGCTTCCTCTATGAGGAAGCCAAAAATACAGACAATGCTTCCTCATAGAAGAAGCTTCGCGAA
>JAPYZD010001057.1:0-54612 GCA_030522725.1 Ichneumoninae sp. B BG-2022a | reverse complement strand
GGGGGGGGGGGGCTCGACGCTCGCACCAAGGAGGGACATCACTGACGATTAAATATCGAAACGGCATTCAAACAGTTATCCTGACAGAGCTTGGCACGGCTGAAAAAACTGAGTAGTACCTCGACTCACGGTCAGAACGTTCGGGGCTTAAAAACAAAATTAAGTTGACCTTCTTAACTGTCGTAATTTGTCATTGCGCAGGCTTATTCCTCGCACCTGTATATTATACCGCGACTGTAAGCTCGTATATGGATGGCTATCTCATCTGTTTAACCCTTCACGTGCGGGGTCCTTGTTTATAATGAGGACTAGAGAACTGGAATTTGCCAAGACGCAACCTTCGAAAGATTCGAATAACAAGTTGACGTTCTAACAAAAATCTGCAAAAATGCACAGACGTACCTTGAAGTCTTGTTTTTTTTCGATAACGCAGAAGAAAATTTACTCCAAACGTCTATACCGTTTGTGTACTTGAAAGAAGGCATGGTCGTTTCGTCTCGGCAAAAAGTATCCCGTACTTGAAGGCCTAACCTACTTCTACTTTCGCCTCTGCCTACGTTACGCTCTCACTCGCTTGTCCCGTATATACAAATAAATAAGTAAATCTGCTTACCCGTGCATGTGGGAGACGAGTGATCGTACAGTCCCGTGGGCAGACAGAGAATCTGCCTGTGACCGGCGAGCCGATAGCCTCGCTCGCAAGTATAAGTTACTATACTGCCGACGAGAAGGCTGCGATTCGATGTCTTGTCGACGATATCGTCCTGCACCTCGATCTCATCAAGCTTGACGGAGCTGTGAGCGACGATGGGTGGAGGATCGCAGCGAATCGGCTCGCAGCGAGGCGGAGGACCGTTCCAGCGCTCGTCGATGTCGCACGTGAGCCGCGCGCGTCCGGTCATCTCGTAACCGTCCTCGCACGAGTAAAGAACCTGGCTCAGATAACTGACCGTGTTGTTTATCAGCGTGTACTCCCCGTGTTTTATGCTCGCAGGATATCCGCACTCGATGTTCTTGCAGACCGGTGGAAACTCGTTGTAAAAACCGGTGTCGAGACACGTACGAGTCGACGGACCGATAAGCAGACTACCGGCGTTGCAGCTGTACTCTATCGAGGTTCCCACTTCGTAATTGCCACCCGAATTTTGTGCCGATTCGTTCGTGACAATCATCGTGGAGTTCGGCGGTTGCTCCGGACGTCCGCAGGCTCGAGGTTCTGAAAATAAAAAATAATATTTTTATTAAATCCACGATTGGGTAAAAAATCGCTTTGCCAAAGTAAATCTCGCGTAGACTCACGGTGCTGACAGATGTAATTTAGCCGAGCGGAGCACGGGGTGTCGGACCAGAGCCAGCCACGACTACCGTCGTATCTCGCACAGTCCTGCTCGGTTCCTTGAGGAAGGCTCCAGAACGAAACGGAGACTTCCTCTCCGCTACCGGTCCATCTCCAGACCGTCCTGTCTTTTTCGTCTCGCACAGCGCCCATCCAATACTGGCTGGAGGATAAAATAAAATAAAATAAAATAAAATAAAATAAAATAAAATAAAATAAAATAAAATAAAATAAAATAAAATAAAATAAAATAAAATAAAATAAAATATCTGCACTGCAGTAATTAACGAGAGGCACAGAGAGTGCTGCAGGACGTACCTGTGTCTTCTCCAGAGTTCCCAGGAGATGAATCCTTGCAGCGCTGGATTGCTCTCGTCGACGAGGGTTCCACCTCGTGCGCGACAGAAAGAAAGCGCGTCCCTGAAGGCCATCGGCTGACGGTTGTAGAATATATAACACTTGCCGTTGTAGGTCGCCGACGAGCCGGGTGGCTGATCTCTGAATTGCGGACACCTCTCGATGGGAAGCGCCTGATCCGTGTAGACGAAAGCCTCGCAGAGCGACAGCTGTACCGGCGTGGCGTTCTGTGTCGCAGCCTCCAGGTGCACGGAGACAAATGCACCGGGCATCGGTGGATTGCACGGAAGGAAGAGCGGCTGACCCTCTTCCAGTGGTCCAGTGAACCGATTGCAGATCGGATTCGTACCGAGATCCGGCCGGTTGTTGCCGACTCGAACGATTATCGTTCCAGGCAATTCATCACCTGAGGACAATAATTGTTACTAGTGATTTACATTGAAAAATTGTTTTTTGTTTAAACTTATTTTAATTAAAACTCTACACTGTAAAAATAAATTGTGAATTTCATGTACTGAAACTTGAAATTTGCTTACATTACTGACATTAATTGAACGTTAATGTACTTTTTCAGAAAATTAAAAATTGCAACACATAGGTGTTCGAAATTTCAACAACATTTTATGTAAAAAAGCTTGTAATACCGTTAACTGTTTAAAAACTAAGCTTTTTACAGTGTATCGTTTAAAGTAATATTAAGACTATAAATGCCAATAGAAAATACTAATAATTAAAGAAGTGAAAAAAATAATATTGTGATTTTATAACTGATCATGAATACTTGTAATTATGCAGGAATATTGCAACTATCAAAACGGCAGTAATTCGACGAAACCGTACACAGATAAAACGCCGCCGCCCGAAGGAATTTCCAGGCTCGCATTAATAAAATTCACGAAAATAATAAATCGAGCTCGTAAATACCGAGAGGTATATTGCAGCGCTTTTTTTACATCGAGCCATTAAAAACAAACAGGCTTTCGCCGCTTTCGCCGATACATCTGAATTACTGTTACGCCGGGCAGAGGGAATTTTGTACCGAGCATGAAGCATTCGCGGAAAGAATATCTCTATTTATGCCGTAGGTGGAATTTCTTCCTGCGGAACCGAACGTGAAAACGGGCAATTCGAAAGGGGAATATCGTCGTGTAGCCAGAGCGTCAACGCAACGTGCTACAGTCCCATGAAGCAAGTGAGCTTTCACTTGTGGTTTAAATATTGTGTCCGCGTCCGAGTGACCGGACACGAGAGCACCCAAGTTATACATTGGCGAGTGGGTACCCACTACGTCGAGATAATATCATTTCGTGGGATCCGACTCGTAGATCTGACCTAGTAAGTATTTGAGCCGTGACCGGACGCGAAGGAGTCACATCCAATAAGCCCGCGCAAACCGGAGACGAGTGGTGTGGCGTCGATAGAGGATACTCGCGAAGAAAAAAAAAATTAACGCACGAGCCGACAACGTTCGAGTGCGGACAAGAATGATGAGGCGTATCCAAATTTACGCCTTCGTGCACTCTCGGCTCAGTAAAAAGAAAATGTTTTGTACAGTTTTGTAAAGTTTTTTGGTCTTAATTTTACCATTTCATCTTATAAGCGAACCGTTATCGTTCCGTTTTTTAAAAATTTACATCTAGTTTCAAATTAAAACTAAATGTAAATTTTACATTTAGTTCCAAATTAAAACTAAACGTGAAATTTACATTTAGTTCCAAATTAAAACTAAACGTGGAATTTACATTCAGTTTTGACCGTTTTTAAAAAATTGTAAGAATTACATGAAAACGGAAACTGCGGAAGTTCGTGAAGTAATTTTCGTAAAATTTACAAACTTCTTTTCTAGCACGCGAGGAAGTTACGATAATTGCTGCGTTCGCAATTCGCCGCTCGCGTGCAACAGAAAATTTCCGATAATCTCGAACGATGATTAATTTGAAAACGCAACACGTCCGCCGTGCGAACGATTGTTCGAAAGATATAACTTCGGCACTTTTCCTTCCGCTTTCAGCAAGCCCGGGCGGCGGGGGTGAGGTGATTTTTTTTTTAATCTACCGCTCGACTTGGCATCGTGCAATAATAGTATGCGGGCGAGAAATTTATCCGAGCCAGTGAAGTGAGTGCAGCGCGCGGGTTTTCTAACAATCGAAAGTCCCAAGTGGAAACTGCACTCTCACTATCGTACGAAAGAGTTTCTAAAAGATGTTGCATGCGCATCGCGCCCGTTCGGCTCAGTGGAGAGAAGGCGCGGGCGAACGGGGGGGCGAAACGGACCGGGCTCGAGCACGAGAGAGTCATTGCACCTTTCATCATTACGAAATTTCACGCCTCGTTCAATCCGCCGTCTTCGAAAGATTCCTCCCCCGCTTCTGTCGCACAGTCCCGAACTATCGATTCCTATAATTTCCTTCAATTGCGAAAAAAAATTTTTAAACCGACTGGCTCCATAGTCGATACTCGCGAAGCTGAAAACTGTGCATACCGATCAGTCGTGAATTTTATTTCAAAATTTGTAAAACCTTGAATTTGAGCAATCATTTTATAAAACCTTACATCTTACAATAAATTTTATAAAACCTCAAATTTTTGCAACCATTTTATAAAACCTTACATCTTATAAAATTTTGCATAAAATCTTGAATTTTATAAATTTTTTTGCAAATCCTAGATTTTTAATAAAAAATGTATAAAACCTTAAATTTGATAAAAAATTTACTACATATATTGCAACAAATATAGATGTGACGATTGACTGAAATAACTCGGTATGACAAACGACAAACGTACAGATTATCGAAATGACTGGAGCCTTGATCGGACTTTCAAAGAGAGCAGAAATTTGATAATTCGTACTTGAGACAAACAGTTGCGATTGTAATTGACAATATCGGCCCGAAAGCCAAATACGCGTGTTGTTGACTTCGCTCGGTCGTAACAGTATCAATCGGGTTCTTACCGCAGCAAGGCTTTCCAAAGTCAAGGCGTACAAGCTGGACCATGTACGGCTCGAGGAGATTGACGTACCACCAAGGCCTGAGCTCTTTTCTCGTCAGCGTGCATGTCTGCGGGGTGTAGATTTGCCCGCTGCTTCCGTCGACCGCGCGCTGAGGAATTCCACCTTCCGCGCTGCTCGACTGCATCGGTGCCTTCCCTCCGGCGACATTCAAAACTGTTAGATGAGATCAAAAAAATGCATTAAAAAATATTCATAAAAAATTATACATCGTTAGCGTCGATAATTTGTATGCGCGAAAACAAAAATATATATATGTAGGCGCGCGGGTCGGACGATCCATACCAGATGGCCCGGAGAGATAAATAATTGCCAATTGAAATATCCGCGAGGCTGTAACGCGCTCGCTCCGATGCGGACGGGCCGCGTTGCCTTGCGGTAGTTTAACTGTACCGTAACGTGAGAATTTTATTGGCGGCTACTGCAGGTGAAACCTGCGGAGGGGCGAACCTTCCGAGAAAGCCGAGGTATCCGCGGACAGCTATCCTACGGACGATTCCAGCTATGAAAAAATCGTTAATGCCGCATACCGCACTATTGTCACGGCGATGCTTCAAAACGTTTCCGGAACGACAGTCGTAAAAAAAAATAAACCTGTTTCCAACCGATTTTGCGGATCTTCAAACAGCGACGTCTGTGTTTCCTTTAAAAATATATTCTGGACCGCATGTCTGCATGTACTGTTTCTTCATGCCGGAAAAGAATCGGACAATATTTTTTGCCTCAAACCTGACGTTGATAAATTCATTTAAAAATGTTTTGTTCTGACCTATTTTGCCGATTTTCAAACAGCGATGTCTCTGATTCCGGAAAGATATATTCTGAAGCGTACATATGCATGTACTTTTTGTTTAACGTTGAAAAAGAATCGAGCAACAGTTTTACCTTCAAGCCTGACCTCGATAATTGCAAAAAAAAATATTTTTTTCCGACCAATTTTGGAGATTCTCAAACAGCGATGTCTCTGACTCCGGAAAAATATACTCTGGAACACATAGCTGCGTGTACTTTTTTTCACGCTGAAAAAAAAGAGTCTGACAGCATTTCTGACCTCGAGCCTGACCTTGATAATTGTAGCGACAAAAAAAAAAGTGTTTCATTTCCCGCACGTTTAACGTTTTTCCTCGACAGCTTCCAATTTCCGTCCAGTGCAACAGCCGATAAACCGTTCGAGCAAGATCTCGCGTGATTTCGGAATAAAACACGTCGTGTAACCGTCGTCACCGTTAGAGAAAATTTCAAGTGCGTGCGCGAAGGAGAAGCTTCCCGTCGGCGGCGTTGACTATTGCGGATACATTACATTAACAACTTCGTCCAATTGTGAATAATAACAGTCCAGTTGTAAAGAGCAATCTTTTCGTTCCCTTCGAGTTGACGTTGCCTCAATTTTTTATTATTATTTTTATTATTGTTGTTATTATCACTATTATTGTTTTTTCCCCTGTGAAACTGGAGTTGCGTGCGGAATCGAGAGGCATCGTTCGGTATCGTAACGTTTGCGAGAATTTTCATCTCGCGCTCTGTTTCTCTCTACCTCGGAGCGAGTTTAAACTCTAGTCAACTCGGTGATTGTCTCGTGCTCCAACTAGCCGAAGAAACGACGGCGGGGACTTTTTGATCCTCGAAGCGCGTCGATTCGGTGCCCGTCGCGACAACTACTCAGGGTAAATGCGATGCTGGCCCACTTCCGCCGTATAGCCATTCCGAGCGCCACTTTGGCCCACGGATGTATAAAGTATAGGTTAAACTCCCTGCCTCCCTTGCTTATACACATATAGTACGTGTTCTATGTATTCAACTCCTAACCATATGCGCGCGCCGTCGCGCTCCGTAGTTTCCTACATCTTCCCTTCGAGAGAGAGACTCGGCTCGTTCTCGTTACAATAAACCTCGTTCTCCTTGCCGTCCTCGGCAGCGTTCACGGCAAGACGCGTCGTCTCATTGCATCAAAGTTCAATCACACTGTCCGTAGTCTGACGAACTTACGCCCCAAAAACACCATAAACGGTCCAAAAAACTTTATGTACATAGATTTTCCTACTTTGGCAAAAGTAGACAAATATCCAAACCGCTCATCACTTGTTTTGCCAAGTACATTCATCAAAGTCCAATCACAATGTCCTTAGTGTATCGAATCTACGCCCCAAAAAAACTATGAATGATCCAAAGAACATGACATACATAGATGCTGTTCCTGCACTCCACAAAAAGTAGACAAATATTGAAACCGCTTGTCACATGAATTGCCAAACACATTCATCAAAGTCCAATCACTCTTGTCCAACGCGTATCGAATGTACGCCCGAAAAATACCATAAATGATCCAAAGAACATGACATACATAGATGCTGTTCCTGTACTCCACAAAAAGTAGACAAATATTGAAACCGCTTCTCACATGCATTGCCAAGCACATTCATCAAAGTCCAATCACACTGTCCGTAGCGTAACGAATCGATGCGAGGGCAACGATGACCTGCCGTGATTGGTCTTTTTCAGAGCTTCGATCTTCTCGGCGGGCAATAAAAGAAAAAAGAAACATAACCTACAATCAAATTCGTTTTTTGTAGTCGAAGAGAAAGAAGGGACAGAGCGCGAGGAGAAAGAGATTATTCGGAAGAATGTGACCCGGTTCCTCGGTGGCCTTGACCGAGGTGGCTGAAGACGGGCTGGAACTCGTTCGAGATCGGTGCGAGTGGTGGGGATAGTACACCGTTAAATCCGAAGCTGCCTCGCCGCTTCGAGACCCGAGTGTACATGCCCGTATACTGAAAACACTTGCGTGCCGCTGCCGCTATGGTCGTGGCGAACCGAATACTTTCCACATCATTATTATATCCCGATTATTCCCTCGGGTACGCCGTTTCTTTTCGTCCCGCTATGTAATTCGCCACGAGTATAATGTACCTGCCGCTGTCCGATTCGTAAACGGACCGGAAGCCGTGGAGAATTAATGTAAAGAGGAATGAAAGAAAAAAAAACTATATTGAAATTAAAAATTCGTGAGTAAATGTGTACTCACCGCAGAACGGAACACCCTCGGGTGACCAAGTACCCTCGGACTGGCACTGCCTCCTCGCCGGGCCGAGCAGTTCGAAGCCCCGCTCGCACGAGTAAGTCGCCACCGTGCCGATCGGCAGACTCGTGTCCTTCAGCAGAGACTCTTCCTCGTCGAGAACATCGTCGACGCCGCCTCCGGTGAAACGCACGCTGCTGTGTGCAGGCGCGCCTGGATAGCCGCATCCCGTTCCTGCGATCTCTGTAACAACATTAATTACCGTCAGACTTAAACGCGTTATGACAACGGGTGCGTCGATCCGTCACACGAATACGATTATGTACCTTAGAGTTAATTTTCATTAAACAATTAATCTCTCTCTCGATTGTTATTACGCTGCCGAGAAATTATTCCGAATCGAGACCTGCGGATGGCTCAATGTCTCGGATGTAATGATAATTGTTGATGTACGTGTGTGCGCACGCGCGCGCCTACAGCTAACGGGCGGATTCGTATCTGGCTGGAAACGGGACGTTGCCTCATCGAGCATCGGCCTTTCGCGCTTCGTACGAGGAGATTTCGATGCGCGACAGCGAGCCAGCGAGAGTCGACTTCCTTGCCTTTCTCGCAAGCATGCTTCTCGCAACTCGGATATTTTTCGCGCTACCGTCTACGAGACACGGCTTCGTAAAAGGACACGCAATCACAAGCTCCGACATACTTATGTCGACGTTTTTGAATTTAATGATAATTAACCGAAGTTTCCCGATTTGCAATCGTCTACCACATTAACCTGTCTCCGAAGAACGGAGATTCTACAAAAAAAAATCGTCCCGGGTTTTGCAATAAATTCGACGAGCATTCGAACTACAGGCTATTATATAGCACGTAAGTAAGCCGTTGAACAGAGTCGCCTTGTCCTTGATTCTCTAATAGGTGCAGCACTCAGCCAGTGACTCGTGACTCGAAGCGTGCTACTTCTCGCCGTTGGGTATTCACGAGGGTTCACCCATGCCTGAATGCCGAGCGTAAAGCATCGTAAGCGTGAGTCTCGACTCTCGGCTCGGTCTGCGGAACGTCGCTGAACCGTAATTCACGTGGTGCTTGCGCGACGTCCAATGCCGGGTCGCGGGGTATTCACGGGCTATATACACACATTATATGTGACTGTGCGTATATATATATATATATATGTATATATAAAATATAAACAGCAAACATCTGTTGGTTGGGCGCCTCGCATCTGCTACACACGATGAACGGGGAAGGAACTCGAAAACAGCAGGTATATTTCACCTGTGGCTTTGGCGCTGTTCGTTAAGATCGCACTCCGCTGGTGATGATTCACCGACTTTCGAGATAACGCCCGGGGAGAAAGAGAATCGGGGTTCGACGACGGTCGGCAAATTCCTCGCGAAACGAGAAACCGGCGAGGGATTCTTGGACGCGCTCATCAGTCAGACCAATCGGGCATTCTTCTATTGCTTCTGGGATAACGGTCGGCGAGACCATAAAATTAGCATATCTGTGACGTCGGACAGTCCGTACCGACTACGAGTAGGGCAGAGCATAACCATATAGTTAGAGATTGACAGGAGCGCCTCGATATTATTGGGAGAAATGAGTACTAAGCACAGTAGCAGGCGAACGTCCAACGGCAGGTCGTCGTTTTGCACGATGTTCCCGTTACGCCGGGCACGGGTATTTCTCCTTCCATCGGAGAATTAATCCACAGGTGAATTAAAAAAACAAAATGGGAATTATTCCCTCGCAAAGGAGTTGGGTTTTATCCTAATTTAGCTGGAATTTATCTCGACGATCGTAATTCCAAGATGAGATGCTAGAACCGGCATTAGACCGTGCAGCCATGTGGATCATTGACCAACCGAACGTTCGGAGAGGCAAACAAGGTTGTGTGCAGTCAGAACCAGTAACACAATGGTAGGCAATGGTAGGTTTATCGTGCTAGACGAGCAGGCCGGTCCGTTGAGTGATTATCGTTCCCACGATCTTGCTTTTCACTCGACGTGAAAGTGTACTAACTTTTAATTGGATCAGAGGAGTAGCTGTGCAAATATTTCGGTAAAAGCGCCGATGAACCTCGCGTACGACCGGTCGGGCCACGTAATACGCGTTACTCGGCGATACAGAAAATATTTTCGTTGGGAAAACAATATAGAAATGTGGGTCAGTAGGATGGACTTGCGACGGGGAGGCAGGCGGGGATAGCGTAGGTATCGTGGCTCACCGAATATTCTCGAACGTACTAAGTTCTTCTTTTTATTACCTCTGGTAGTGGCAACGATGCACTCTCGACGTTAATACGCGGTTACTGCAGTTCTCTACCGTGGGAGCAATCTACTTGCTGCATTAATTAATCATACAACTCGTTAATCGTCCGCATCTCAATCCGGCGTCGGGAAGAGAACACAGCGACGTTATTACGACCGACCAAACAATCTTTCCGGGCGGAAGTTTCTATTCTGTCGTAAAAAAATATATATATATCTTTCTGCGAGGACGTTCGATTGTTTCTCGAGATGGCGCCACTATCGCTAACGACTAAACGCCACACTCGACGATCCTATCAGCGATCTAATCGTATTTACCTGCTGTATAGTTTTTTTTTGTTCTTTTTAAGATAAAAAAAATCGATAATCGGTATCGAGGCAAGGAAACGGAGGCTGAGCGATGGCAGACGGCTCGACGAGAAAGGGCTGGGATGCTCGTTTGTACCGTTACTTCGAGGAATCGTGGGAATTTCGAGCTCAACTAATTAAACGGCCCGGAGCTTTGTTTTCCGAGACGGGTGCGCCATAATGCAATAACTGCCGGTGGAAGTATATCATGGGTCTTTTAGCGAATGCGTACAAGCAGATACCGGGGCAATTTGCCTGTTACGCCGAAATGTCGCGGTCGATCGTTGACGATATATAAAACGCATATCGTACTCGGCCGGTGACCACTGTAATGACCAGTCGCTCCACCAGTTTCATGGCGAGTTCTGGCTGCTTGAATTTTTGCCGGTCAGTGGGTCAGAGATCGATGTGAAACTCGGGACTCTTGGAGCGCGTTCGTCCCCGTTTCCTATCGCCCCGAGACCAAGACTCTTTCGTCATTTCTCACTCGAATTACCTTGATGATATAGTTTTTTATATTATTATTACTATTATTATTTTCTTAATTGTACAGTCGATCATTCGATGGTCGGAGCGATGTTAAAACGAACTTAGAATCTCGTCTCGCAAGTGGAAACTCTCAATTGTCAAACATCCGTTCGTTATTAATTATTTACCTCGCGAGTAAGCGTGAAGCTCGTTCTTAACGTTCCGTATAGCGCCTAATGCAGAAATTAACGCGCGCGCCCTCGCCGGATGAGCGCGCGCGTACGTGCAAAGCGGCTTATCGCAAAACCCCCGGGAGAGTTCGAGAGAGAACGGTGATTTCGATCGGTGAAATCGCACCGGAGGATCATCCGGCGGCGGTGCGAGCACGCAACGGCAATTGCGCGTACACATCGTACGGACGATTAATTTTTTTATTTTTTGTTTTTGTTTTTTTTCTTAACGTCAAATATCGATAATCTCGAATTATCACATTAACACATTAATGTGATAATTCGAAATTAACACATTAATTTCGCCAATCTCGTTACAGTAAGGACAACAAAATCTGACGCACCTTGCACAGCGAGGACCGACGACAGGATCAGCAGGAACAACAGCCGTTCGACGGAGACGCGTTTTTTTCGATCCATCGCACTGGCGATCAAAACAAAAAAACGACTCCTCGTTTAAATCTCGTTGTCTTCAACTGTATTCCAGCAACTCGGATCACGAATTAAACACTCGCGCAGACAGTAGGTTCGTTTCTTCTTTATCTTCAATTCGCCCGTTGACTCAACTCGTACGAGTAATATAAAACGTACAGCAACAGGTTCACCGAGCGCACCGTGAACGAGTCATCGCCGAGCAGTTTTTGTCTCCTACGTACTAGTGACGATTACAAAAAAAAAAAAAAAAAAAACTTTACATTAAAACCGAAATGATAATTGAAACTTATTTCATGCCCTCTAGGGAGTGTTGCGCAGCGACGTTTCCTCAAGACCGCTCGAGACTGAGGCACCGAGGCGCGCGGAGTTGCTTGGCTTCCAACAGGAAGTCGTCCAGATGTTGCGCTCTCGAGGTCCCCCACCTGCGGCCGTCCTTCTCGGATACTACCACGGTCAGGCGTCTCTCTGCCTCGCCGCCGACACTATCCTCAGCATACATAGTAACGCCATGGGGGAAGGGTAAAACCGTCCCGGGCCGTGGCGAAGGCTCGCACACCGTCGGCCAACGAATGCCAACGAAGCCGCCTGAGTCTATCGTCCTCACTACGACAACCACGAACCTAATGCCGTGGCAGCGGGGCCCCCGGTATTCAGGACAAGTTGCGTCGCGATACCTTCCGATGACCACTCCTTCGAGACCGCTCTTCCGTTCCCCCGAGAGAGATTCGTCGGATTCTCGGTGATAATATCCACCGGAGTCAATTGTTATTTGCCATTTGATCCGCGCCGATTAACACCTCGTTTTGTTTCTCGTTCAATTTCGAACCGTCGAGTCGTTTTAAGGCCGGCTCAAAGGCTAGAGGGTCAAAAATGGAGTTACTGTTTACGGGGACTTTCTACGCAACGCTCTTTCTGTCTAATTAGTAATTAGGATACGGCTCGGCTTTGACATCGATTGTCGTATCGAATCGCGTAGAATTGTTTGCCGGGGGGTGTCGTTGTTGTGCCGATTGTTATTTGTTATTTTATCCGACCCAATTAAGACCTCGTTTTGAATGTAGTCCAATTTCGACCGTCGAGTCGTTTTAACGACGGTTCAAAGGCCAGAGGATCAAAATCCAGTTACTGTTTACGACTGCTTTCTACGTGACGATGTTTCTGTCTAATTAATAATTAGGATACCGCTCGGCTTTGACATCGATTGTTGTATCGAATTAAAGGACATCAAATCGCGTATAATAGAAGAATTTTTTGCCGGGGATTCTCGCTATTGTTGCCGATTGTTAGTTGTTATTCGAGCCGACTCGATTAATACCTCGTTTTGTTTCTCGTCCAATTTCCAAGCGTCGAGTCGTTTTAACGACATTTCGAAGGTCGGAGGATCAAGATCACGTTACTATTCAAGAGTACTTTCTACGCGACACTGTTTCTGTCTAATTAATAATGAGGACACCGCTCGGCTTTGACATCGATCGTCGTATCGAATTCGAGGACGTCGAATCGCGTATAATAGAAGAATTGCTTGCCGGCGGTTCTCGTTATTGTTGCGGGTTCTTCAATCGTTTGTTTCTCACAGCCAAGATCAGATGTAACAAACATGTAATTGCGTCCGCAGAGATACGGACGCTATTGACAAACCCACAACGTTAATTTATTTAAACAAGCACGGGTCGAGGGGCTCGAGTCAAGCGGGGAAATTCAATTTTGGTGAAAGGTTCGCCGTGTCGCTATTCCATTCAAGTGATACGCCGCGACAACTCGGTTTCGTGACCCACATACCGCACTTGGTCGTAGTACACAATAGTACTATGTGCAGTCTACACACAGGAATCCTCCTGTTTATTCCTCGCTTTCCCATTTATCGAGTTATTTCTTCCATGCAATTTAATGTCTCTCGTGTATTTTCTTTTTATTTTCCATTCGATTGTATTTAGACTAACTTTACTTTTGTATCTTTTTATTTTCGCTCGATGTGCGGTTTAGTCCTCGCTTTGACTTATTAGCTATTAGCCTTATAATTTTCGTTTCACTTTATCCAAAGTCCAAATTAATTTCCTTTGCTTATCGACTATTGAATTTCGACACCGTCACATAGGATCCTCTTATTTATTTCTAACTTCCCAATTTATCGACTCGTTCCTTCCAAACAACTTAACGCCCTTCCTGTATTTTTATTTTATTTTCCGTTCGATTGTATTTCTACTGTAGCTTTATTTCTGTATCTTTTTATTTCCGCCTTTGCTGTTCAGTTCTCGCTTCGGTTTATTAGCATTTACATTTTCGTTTCGGTTTATCCAATGTCCAATTTAACTTTCATTGGTTATCGACTATTGGATCTCGGCACGGTCTTCCTATCTTCGTTCCGTGGTGACGATTACGATACGGTCATACATGGCCAACGACCGATTTAACGATGTAGCGGAGGCACTTGCCGTTATTGTCTCTATCACCTGTATCACCCCCCCCCCTTTCCGCCCCCCCCCCCCCCCCCCCAAGCCTCCGCCCACTAGCAACGGAGAATCATTACGCTATTCGCATTAATAATATCCATCGAACGATTGTGTTCCAGCAATGTAGGTGCGATGTCGTCGGGAAAATACCACTTCTGTAGAAACAGCCGGATCTCGGCCGCTGAGGCGCCTACGAAGAATAAGAAGAACGCACGACGTGCGAGTATTGCATCGAGTCGACAACGAGCCTTCCACGAGCCCGCCGTGAGCATCGTTGCGACTGTGAGAAGAGACTTTGCCGGAGAGCCAACAGCTTTCTCTTTAGCGGCACGTAAGTATCGAACCCGCGTCATTCCTACTATTCTCACGATGCTTTTCGCGGAATGAGACTCGTCCAAACAATTATTCCGGATGCTTTCTTTTCACCGTTACGCAAAAAAAAAAAATACCCCACGAAAAAAACCCCGCAGTTCCAGGAAGCTCGAATTCGATCGAAAATGAAATCATTAGGGTCATTGCACGTTGTTTGTTGCAGATTTAATTTCCGACCGTGCGTCATCGCGCCGGCTATTCTGTATGGCGTAAGCTTAACAGGTCAATAGCGGAGGCCATCCATTCGCTCGTGATGCTTTGCACGCTTTGCGGAAGTCTCCCGGATATTATTGGCTGTATCCGAGTATGTGTACGGCTAAACCCGTTTCCAGGAAGACCAAATTCGATCGAAAATTAAATCGTCGGTAGGGTCATTGTACGTTGGTTTGTTGGTGGTTTAATTTACCACCCAGCGTCATCGCTCTAGCTATTCTGTACGACGTAAGTTTACGACAGTCTTCTACTTTAAGCTAGAGTTATGTCTTAGAGACTGAGGAGGACTGAGGACAAAATTCATAGGTTTTATTAAATATCTCAACATCGGTCTTTTTGACTTATTTATTCATACTTGCAGGTTCTCTGGACAATTTTTCGAGTACAATAAAAATAAATTAAGGGTGCTAAGCGCTTTCAAATCGAACACTGTAAAAAGGTCCTGCGACTTCGACCAGGATTCCACACGTTCTATTTTTCAGAAACAAAAAAAGAAACAAAAAGCTTAATGATCAGTACAAGTGTGCCTATCGCATGAACTAGTAAATTTTTGTTCTTTCCCGTGTCATGAAAAATTTTTTTTGTACTTTTATTTGCAAAACTATAGAGCCGGATGATACGATCGAAAAATGAACAAATACAAAAATTGTGGACGTTTGTGGACAATAAGTTGTTCGAAAAAGTACACATTTTTTACTGTGTGCCGTGTGGAGTTCTCGAATATTGGCTGTATTCGAGTATGTAAATCGCTAAACCCGTTTCCAGGAAGCTCAAATTCGATCGAAAATAAAATCATCGGTAGGATAATTTCACGTTGTTTTGTTGCAGATTTAATTTCCCACCGGGCGTCATCGCTCCAGCTATGCTGTGCGGCCTGAGCTTAGCAGGTCAATAGCGGAGGCCATTCGCTCGTGATGCTTTGCATGCCGTGCGGAACTCTCTCGGATATTGGCTGTATCCAAGTATATATACCGCTAAACCAGTTTCAAGAGGAAGCTCAATGTACCGAGAACATAATCAGGAACTGTACTCCACGATTGCTCGCGGAATAATTATTGCGTACGCGTATCATCTTACGTATGCGTGACGCCGAGCTTCGTACCGACGAGTTGGCAATTTTATTTGACCGCACAGTCGCAACGTACGAGCACTCGGGGCTAATATTTCGCGTGTCAAATATGTCGATGCGCTCGGCGCGCCGATCCGGTAGATCCCGTCTCGGCGAGAGAGGAGACCCGGCGGGAGAGCGAATTTTTCGTCTGTTGATACGTTCCCGAGGATTTCCAGGTCAAAGTTTCCAAGCTCGCATAAGTAGGTCCCTCGCTCCTTTCGGAGAGCCTACGTCACCGTCGCAATTGCCGATTGCACATTGTGCGTGGACAATTGAGCGATTAAATAACGGGGCTGAGAAGGTGAGTAACGCCTTGTGCCTTTTACCACTCAACCTCGCGTACCCGATCGCAAATACGTCCTTTAATAATTATCTAGGCTCCGATGGATGGCCTAATGTGTCGGTCGGAACTTACGGGACCGTGTAAATTAAATAGGTATATTATATTATATTCGAGTTTGAAGGATACATATTATCCGAGGAGGCGATTAAACTAATCTCCGTACATCGATTAATTTATCAACGAACCATCGGTTCCGTTAGTCAAGCATTTAGTCTTCGGTAAATTTGTTAATCCGCTCATTTTAATTTTATGTTGCAGATCGGGACAAATTTTGAAGATTTGCTTTATGGGCAGTGAATGCCCGAGATTGATGATATTTTTTTTTTCTTAACCGGATAAGTGATTCACACGGTGAAATTTATTTGAGTTCGCCACGTGAGTCACCCGCCGGGTCGACAACCGGGTAAATTTTAGCCACCCCGGATCCGCTTTCTCCGGTGAATAACCGGTGAAGCGAATTGAACGCAACTTAATGATAAATAGCGATAAATCAGTGGATTCGAGACTATTCGACCGTAGTCGGGATGGACAGGTGACAAAATCAGCTGTACACATTGTAGTAAATTATAATAAATTGTTGTTTCCCCAGGGAGAATGTACAAGATACGCAGAGTGAATCTGTAGAGAAATGAGGTAGTTTCACCTTGTTAAATTAACCGACGCGCGGTTAAATCGATCGAGACGAGATAATGCCCGGGGGGAATGTAGCCCGTCTGCGAGTCACTGCTTTCAAGTTTCGTCGGCGAACCTGGGAGAGGGAGAAAAACAGGTATAGGAGAAGTCGGTACGACACGCTCGGAACGAATCTAAAACGAATCTTGAATCGGATTGTCGCGCTGATTCGACAACACTCTTCACCTTCTTACCTTCCACCCATTCTGTCTGTGCCTTAATTCATCCGTTTCGTCGCTGGCTATATTCATTCTTCGACCAAAAATGACGTCATACCAAAAATACATCACTTCTGGATTGAGAATTTCATTCTTCGACCGGAAGTGACATCGTACCGGAAATACAGCCCTTCCGGTTTGAGAATCTCATTATTCAACCGGGAGTGACAGAGTACCGGAATTTAAGTCACTTCCGGTTTAAAAATGTCATTTTTCGATCAAAAAGACGTCACACCACAATTACGTAACTTCCGGTTTAAAAATCTAATTCCTCGACCGAAAATGAAGTTGCAAGTACGAACTTCCGGCCGAAAAATAAAATTTTCAAACCGGAAGCAACGTATTTAACGTATGACGTAACTTTCGGCCGAACTTTTGGTTTTATGTCGAGGTTTTGTGCCTTGAGACCACGACAGCCTACACGGATCGTTACAAACCGTTGTGTCGTACGCGGGAAGAAAAGCGCCATCTCTCGGAAATCGTCGTTGCCTCTTTCGGTACAGTTGGCCGCTGTGTTCTGCATTATCGTTGTGGGTTAAGAAAATGCCCACGATGACTTGATACCCGATCGAGTGCGGTACTCGATAGCTCACCGTTTAAAATAGCAATACTTATAATCTATCCGTGCTCGTATCTGTACTTACTAGCATTGAAAAAAAGAAAGGAAAAAAAACGAAAAGAAGAAACAAAAGTCGCGCGGCGATCAACGTCGACACCAAGTGGCCCTTGGGTGTGGAGATCCATAGGAATAATCGTAGTCGACTAGCGCCCTGGCGGTGCTCCCGTGCTCTCCGTGCACACTCGTGTGCCTTCGAACCCCGCGGGTCGGCCATATTTTCTCTCGTGGTCGCTCATAGTATCACGATCGTCCTACGGTGTGTGGTTGAGGAACGTCTTCGGCCAGAAGTGAAAATTGTGATGCTACGAGAGGTTTAAAAAAACGGTGTTATATTATTTAACAATTCAAAAATTGTGCGGACTATGGCAAAGCGAAGCAACAATTCGTTAGGGAGACGCGCGTACGGCGGGAAGCCCTACGACGCAAACAACGTGAGTAGTTTTTTTTTCCCGTCTTCGGACTATCGGCACGGAGACCTCCTGCGATATATAATCCCGGCCCTCCTTCTCGCTCCCGCATCGCTCTCTCGTACGTCTCGTCGTGCACCTGTGCGTCTCGCGCGCGCACACACGTTGGCCTCGACGAACACACTCCGGGCCCATCGCCGAGCGTACGACCGAAGATTCATCGACGAGATCTTTTAATCGAGCGCGAACTCTCTCCCGAAATAGATAAACTAACGTCTTCGAAGAATCGAGACGGAGCGCCCGATAACGCACGCCGAACACGAGAGGCGCGTTCACCTGTCCCGATGATTTCTCCGAATTTTCGATCTTTCACGACGCCAATGCCAACGATTATGTGAGTCCCTCGCTTAACCTTTCCCGTTTCCCCGAGTTCCCTCCTCTCCGTAGAGAGGCCACTCCGACGACTCGATTTCGCGCCGCAGCTCGACACAACGCCGAATGTCAAACACATAATTTTTTTTATTTTTTTTTCTTTCTTTCAGTCTTTCGTCAAGAAAATGGCAAACAAAGTAACGGATTTCATACCGCAAAGATCTTGGATAAGCAAGTGGTTCAACGCGTCCCAGGACAACGGAGACGCGACGGCTTGCGACGGAGAGAATTCGGAAGAGGCGGAGACGGAGGAGGAGGTGCAGCAGCCGCCAACCAAGCGTCCCAGAATCCGCATGGACGTGACTCACCCACCGGGAACATTCTTCATTCGTCCCAGGGAAAGATACTCATCAAACGACAACGATTCGCGCAAGGATCCTTTCTCGCGCGCCAATGAATCGGTGAGGGGACATAAGATAAACGTTCGGGACTCCCCTTTCGGATGGCAGGGACGGTCCTGTCTTTGCGACAGGATCAAGATAATTTATTATTATTGTTAGAAATTTACGGATCTATAACAATCTGGAACTATATAGAATTGTCATGACATTTATTTACAGACGTCTGTTCTTTTTTTTCATTTTTGGAATCAGCAAACGAATTTAAGAACAGGCTTGACCTGTATAATATGTTTACATGAGATGTTCACATGAAATTATACATGGACACACGAAATCATAATTATATATGTTGACACCAAATTTATAATAATTTTAAAAAATTTATAGGAATTTACAAGAAGTTGCAACAAAAGTGAAATATATTGAGTTAACAAGACGCAGATTTTATAAGTGTTGCACACGTACTTTCTGTAAAGTTTAGTAATAATAATTTACAATAATATTTAATGTAGCCTGGATTGCGAAAGGTGAGTGCGGTAATTTCTTATTTTTAATTGTTTTTTTCTTTTTTGTTTTATAGGAACAAGATTTTCTCGAACCTTCCATGGCCGGTCCCAGCGGAATCGGCAGGTTCATCTCATCGACGCCCGCCGTGCAGACGGACATGAGAAACTCGAACATACAGAGGGCCGATTTGAATTGTCTCATGCCGTCGGAAAACAACGGGGCGACGAACGGCGCCGACGACAACTCGGAGAGCAGCGAGAGCACCAGCGGCTGCAGTTCTCTAATTCCTCAAACTAACAGACAGGAGGGTGCGATGAGCACGGCTTATCACGCAAACATGGCCAGCAGAAAGAGGCTGATGGACGATAAGCTCGCGTTTAGTAAGTGTCTCTTCGTAACTTCACGACAAAAAAAAACAACGTGTGTGCCTTCAAGCAACTTTTTTTTCCGATAACCGTACTATTATTAATATCATTATTTATTTACAGTAAATAAGTTTTAACTTTTCACATCTGCTTCAATATATTGCTTTATACGTAAAAATATACGAATCAATTTTATTTTTAAATATATTCGTGGTCGCTGCTTCGATTGTATCTCCATGTGATTTCTCTAATCGCGTGTGTTGCTTGTCTCGTTACAGCCAATCATCTGCAGTCGCCGCGATGCCTCTTCCTCGACGGCAACAGCAGAGAGTCCCTGAGCAGTCGAAGGCCAAGTTTCAACGCCTCGATCGCGAACAACACCCTCGACCGTGCATCCTCGCTCTCGTCGCCGTTCTACAGCGGGAACGTTACGTTCGGAGGTGCGAACGCTCTAGGCCACTACAAACGGAGTCGTTCGCTCTTCAACAGTACGAACGAGTTCCAATTGAAGGTACCCCGCAGAACGAGCGTCCAAGTGAAGCCCTCGAATTCGGAGTGCATCGATGCCTCGGGTATGAGTCAAACAGCAAAGAGGATACTCGAAGCGATGGAGTACTTTTCGTCGCCGATATCGGACGCGAAGAAGATACCCGTGAAGAAAGGCGACACGAGCACGATCGGCGGGAGGAAAAGATCGAGGGAGGAGCAAGTCGCCGGACCGACAGCCCGAGTGGGACTTCGTCACTTGACGAGAGAGCTCGCCGTCCCGACAGTCCCGGAAATGCTCAAACTCCGCAGACGACAAAAATTGCAAGACACGACAGTCGCCGCGCGTAAGATCGTCTCGGCAATGAGCGGACCACCGCCGGGCTCTTCGGCGAACGCGACGTCTAGACCAGCGGGCGGCGAGGATTATCACCTGAGAACCGAGGTCGATCAGGATCCAAAGTTCCACGGCAAATTGCGATCAAAGTCGAAGAAGAACGCCGACGAGGAGGCACCGGCTCCAAGTTTGAATTTACCGCGAATCTCGCTGGACATAACTTCGTTGCCGAGCTTCGAGCCACTGCCGAAGTACACTAAACCCTCGAGCCGCGAATCGACGAGCGTAGCGAAGGAGAAGGACACCGGAAACACCGGCTACAAATTCGCGAGTCCGATAAAAATGAGCGAGTCTGCTTGGAATCTCAAGTCGATAAACAACTTCAGCTTCAGCAAACCGATAAACGCCGAGGGCAAGGACGACAGTCGGGAGTTCAACGCTTCGTCCGCGACAACGATGAGCGTTCCGGATTCGCTCGTCGGTTCCAGCATAAGCACCAGCGTCGACGGAGCCGCGACGAACTTCATGTGGACCGGTTCTTCGACCGCTCCGCGATTAAAAACCAAGACGAGGCCCGAGAAGGAGACGAGCAGCAAAATCACTGAAAATCCTATCGCCGAGAGCTTCGAACTTAAATCCGGAAGCGTGATGGATATCCTCGGAGGAAAGAGCCGCGCCGGCGAGGCGTCCGAGCTCGGATCCACGTCGGAAAAATCCAGTCCGCGAACGTCCTCGAGCGCGGCTCTCTCGAGGTCCCTCGTTAATATCTGGGAATGCACCGAGTGCTACATAAAGAACGACTGGAGCGAGAGGGTCTGCGTGGCTTGCAAGGCTTCCAAGCCGAGTTCCACGAGGAAGAAACTCTCACCTCAGTGCGGCACGGTGTCGAGCAACGTCGGAACCGCCGCTGCGCAGCAGCCTCGCAGCATCGCCTCGAGCGCCGACTGTTTCGGTTCCCAATTCAAAATGAGCACTAATCAATGGGAGTGTTCGTCCTGCCTCGTGAGGAACAAACAGACCGATCCCATCTGCGTATCGTGCGCAACGCCGAAGCCAAACAACACAGCTCCGTCGAGCAACGCAGTCGGCTCGACGCCGAGTCTGTCCTCAGCGAAGTTCGATCTGATGGACAAATTTAAGCCGGCCGAGGGTTCCTGGGAGTGCTCCGGGTGTATGCTGAGAAATCCCTGCACCATCATAACGTGTCCCTGCTGCAACGCCTCCAAGCCGAGCTCCCTCAACATCGGCCCGAAGAAATCGAGTGTCGAAGCCAGCGCGAACGAAAAATCGAACAAATCGTCGTCGCAGACGGCAACGAGTTCCAATCTCATGGAGAAATTCAAAGCACCGACGAGTTCGTGGGAGTGCTCGTCGTGCATGGTCAGGAACAACGATAGCGCGAGTTCCTGCGTGTGCTGCTCAAGTCCGAAGCCCGGTAGGTCCAGCGCCGCGTCAGCGACGTCTCCGAAATCCACGACGACTTCCGGTTGGGGTGAGAAATTCAAGCAGCCCGAGGGTGCGTGGTCGTGCGACTCGTGCATGCTGCAGAACAAAGGCGACGTAACCGAGTGCGTAGCCTGCGGTGGTCTCAAGCCGGGAGCTGCACCGAAAGTCCCGAAATCAAATTTCTCGTTCGGCATACCAACGAACGCGCAGAACTCGAGCAAGTCCGAGACGGGCTCGTCGAACGGTTTCACCTTCGGCGTCAAAGCTCCGGCCGTCGAGGCGAACGCGACCGGTGGTAAGTTCACCTTCGGCATACCGACCAGCGATGCCGAGAAAACCAAAGCCTCATCGACCATCGGAGAGAAACCAACGGGATTCGTGTTCGCTTCGCCCAAGAGTCCTGAGGTCGGTGGATTCAAATTCGACGGTAACGCCAAGTCGAACTCCAGCGAAACATCCGGCGCCTCGAAGACTTCCTCGGGCAGTCAAGACAAGAAGGAAACATTTACATTCGGCTTGCCAAAATCCGTAAACTCGCAGATCGCTTCCGACGAGAAAGACACGATTTTCGGCGGATCTTCGACCATCGGCAACGGCAAACCCAACCCGGTTCTCGGCGCGGAAGGCAAAGAATCCAGTGCTGGTGCCTCGAGCTTCGTTGGCGCGACGAGCGACAAATCAACCTCGAAGTCGACGGCTTTCGGGAGCGAAGTCTCCCAGACGAGCGGCAACGAGTCCGCCAGAGTCGACAAACAACCGGCAACGATGACTTCCACATTGGCGAGTACCAGCGCGAGTCTCGCAGCGACGGCGAGCACAGCTTTCTCCACCGAGACTCGGCCGTCCTTCACGTTCTCCGAGCCAAATTCGAAACTGAGATCGCAGGCCGCGGTCGCTCCGGCTTTCGGGGAGGCGTCGATGAGCGCTCAGTCACCGGCTGCGTCTTCCACCTTTTCGATAGGCCAAAAAACGAGCGGGACGACTCTGAACCCCGAGAACAAACAATCGACGATGAGTAATTTTGGTATCGGTACAGGCGGATCGATGGCAACGCCCTTCGGTGCTGCTGCTCCCAGTTCGACACCCTCGCCGTCCCCGTCGCTCGGCGACTCGACGATCGAGGCGAAATCAACGGCCTGTCCGCCGTTCGGAGCCACGGCGAACAACAGCTCGTCGTTCTTCGGAATGCCCGACGCCAAGAAACCGTCGGCGTTCGGCGCCGTCGAGAAGCAGAATACGATGTTCGGCAGCGCGGAGAACAAACCGACTGCGGCTTTCGAGTGCAACGACAAGCCAGCGAGCAATCAGATCTTCAACTCGCCATCACCGGCTTTCGGTCAACCGGCCGCGGCTTCTCAACAGCCGCTCTTCGGGTCGTCGGCCACACCGGTCTTCGGCAACAGCTCGGTCCCGAGCTTCGGAACACCCGCCACCGAGACGCCGAGTATCTTCGCTGCCGGTAAAACCGACGCCTCGGCGACGCCCACGAGCACGGTCCTATTCACCTTCGGCGCGTCCGCGCCCCAGCCAACTCCGACACCCGCGACCGGGGGCTTCAGTTTTTCGGCCGGTGGAACTTCCGACAATTCGGCCGCCAAGCCAATTTTCCCGTTCGGCGGCGCGCCCGGCATCGGCGCGCAACAGCCGAGCGAGTGTTTCGCGAGCGGCGGAGCGAACGCGGGCGGAACTTTCGGCACACCGGCCAGTATCAATCCCACGCCATCGCCGTTCGCGTTCATCTCCACGGCCAACTGCCGCGACCGCGGGAAACCGGCGGCTCCGGCGTTCGGTCAAGTCTCGACGGCGATCCCGAACATGTTCGGCGCTCAGCAGCAAACCACACCGAGCGTCGCGCAAACGCAGCCCGCCAACAATTTTCTTCCGAGCCAACCCGCTTCTTCGACCGGATTCAATTTTGGAGCTTCGGCACCCGCTCCGGCTAACACCGAAGGCTTCAACTTTGGCGGAAGCATGGTGAGATATTTTTTTTTTTCATACTTTAGTGATATTTATCGATTATCGAATAATTATCATGGCGTTTAATTTCACAGTCCCGGCCAGCCAGCGCACCCTCGACCGGCTTCAACTTCAACGCCCCCTCGGCCTCTCCAGCCATCGCCTTCGATCCTAACACACGGCCATCGTTCAACTTCACCGGCGGCACTGCACCAACTGTCTTCAAGTGAGTATCGAAGCGCCTATTTTTTATTTTTATTTTTTCTCATCGACCGAGTATTTATGGGCGATTGTTTTTTTACCTCTCCAGCGCAACTCCACAACCGGCGCCGGCCAGGAAAATAAAGAAGGCCGTCAGGAGAATGCCACAGCGATAAAGGTTGCACAGAGCCGAGTGAGCACACGTCGACACTCTACCGTCCCGCGCGTGTGTGCTTTTTCCCTGCGCGCGTCCGAACGCATGCTGATGTGCAGGTTACAAGGAAAAAAAACGGCTGAACGGACTGTGCTCGAATACGACCATGCTTGTGTTCGATAATACAAGAGGACTGTAAATTATTAATTATTTAGATAATACAATAGTAAAAGGAGGACGGACTCGAGAGATGACATTGTACCAGGCTTGGGCTGGTAGTTAGAGTTTTCCAATATACCAGCGCGTGATCGAGTTAATCGGCGAGTCCGGCGAGGAATCGGAGGGACGCGGACGATGGAGGAGGCTCCTTGACGAAGGAGCGGAGAGATATGCCCAGGTAAGTATAGGCCTCTCACTGAACTCGCGACAAGTACGTCGTGGCGGACCGGAAGCTCGTTAAACCCGTGAGAAATAACTAGCTTTATCCACCAATTATTTATTTCGCAATAATCGATCGTCAATGAAAACAGCGATGGGATAAAAAGAAATAAATACGGAGATGTCTCCGCGACATCCCGCTCATGTACAATGTATCTATAACGACATGTGGATTTCGAAATTTTTCTAAGCGGAGGCCAGAACGTTGTTGCGGCGGGAGGGCGGTGAAAGAGCTTAGATTCGTAATTGTTGCGAGATTCGTCACGTGGCTATATCAGTCGTACTTTACCATTAAAGATTAATTAGAATTCCGAACAAAAATGTAATATTTTATTCTAGTTAGGGCCCTTTCCCACGGGGTTTTCGCGCGCGCGTGTCGGATTCACGGAGCGTCGAAACCCCCACGGAAATGATTTTAAAAAAAGAAAAAGAAAAAAAAATTACAAAAAGAAAACATAAAAAAAATACAAAAAAAAACACCAACAATGTAAAAATACATAAAAATGGCATTCGGGATAGTACAAAGAGACACCGATTACCGAGCGTTTGTATTGAGTAGTCGAAATTTTATATTTTTTTTATAAAAAAAGAGAAAAAAACACGAAGGAAGATAATTCTATAAGAGACAAACTGAATGCCATTTTTTGTTAGGATTAAAGGTATATAATAAAGTTGCGTGTTTCGATCGATATTAGAATGAGTGATACGAGGCGGGATTGCTAAAGCGTGACCGCGTCGGGAGCACGCCGAATGGCAGACTCTAGATCAGAGTATTTTCTTCTCATTATATCAAATTATTTGACACACAATTTACTCGTACTGTTGACTATCCTCTGAAAAAAAAAATGTATCTTTGAGCAAACGTCAGGTACGCGTACAGTGGAAAATCGCGCAGCGAGAGTGCAATTGTTCGACGAGTGATATTGTTCGATCTGATTTTTTTTTTTATGGGACAAACGTGTTACACGCAGATTTCCATCGGAAAACGAAGTAAATATAGTTGTAGCAGCTTAAACGACGAAAAATGAAAAGGCCGAGAGGAAAGAAGATATTACAAAATGTTGGAAAAAGATCGAAAAAAAAGAAAAAGAAAAGAGTTTATATTAACTCGTAGGGCAAACAGGGACACATCTTTCGGGCTGAAAGCTTAAGGGGTTCTTTGAAACGTGAACATTATTCGTTCAGGCTGTGTTACCCGTTGACGATTGTCGGTCCACGTAATAGGCAAAGTGAATTCAAATTAATCGAATGCTCGTATCGATCACTGCCCGAGAGGCAGCACTTTTGTATTAAATCTCGCATATGGCCTTAATTGAAGATGATCAGCTAACTACTGTATTCCGGAGATACCGTTACACAACAGCACCTACTACTATCGAAAATACGTATTGCAATTTTTATTTCTTTTCGTACGCCGCCCGCTGTCGTTGAGTAGACCGTCTCTGTACTACCGAGAATACAAAACTAAATGGAACGCGTTGAATAAAACGTCTCGACGATTGATTGATATAGGCGATTGATCTCGCGAGCCCGCTGCGGTTGACCCGTACAGACGGCGAGAGCCACTGGGCGTCTGTTAGGAGTCCTTCGCTAGAGATGCAATCTCGCTGCTCCGGATTGTTTCGAGATTTTTTTTTTGTCCAATGTTCCGCATCTTGTCGAATGTTCCATCGTCAAATTGTCTACCGTTAAAAAAGAAGTACGGATTCCACCACATAACTGCGGTACATAAAGCGCCTTGTTTATAAATTTGTGAGCGTTTGTTACTAAATAAATTCAATGACTGACTGTAATTTAATAATAATAAAAAAAGCACATAATCGATGAAAATACAATGTTAAAGAATGTCGATCGTATGCTTTGGGTGCTGTGCGAGAAATATAACATTTAGAAAGGAAGAAAAAAAAAAGAAAAGAAAATTCTCACAAGAATTAACGTGTACGTGTATATTACAATTAATAACTACTGATTCACGCTGTTTCTCAACCAATCTGCACCATTTATAGCGCGTATGTATATTTGAAATTGAGAAAGCTCGGTCACGGAGATAAAACGTTGAGAGGCACCGTTTTTCAGTATAAACATTACTAGCTATCCGGACATACATAAATTGTCATTACATTCATTAATTGTGAATATTATTCTCCTGTATTATTAATCATTATATTCTTAGTGTCGTACGAAAATACTAAGAGGGAAGTGGCGGGAGAGCGGGGGTGGGGAGGGAGGGGGAGAACCCGAATTTAATTATCTTTTCGACTTATCATTTTATGATTAAATCGTAGCTAGAAGAAAATTAAATCGAGACGTTAGATGGGAGGATATGCTTGGCATTACGAAGGTCTGAACCAAAGAATTTTTTATAAGTGGCAGTAAAACTTTATCACGCAAATTATCCTTCCCGCGAAGTGTATAAAAAAATGAAAAATTAAAAGAAACAAAGTTGTAGATTAATTGTTAAAGAAAAAAATAGGGCGCAAGAAATCGCCCGGGTAATTGTGATGGATTGATGAAAATTCTTTGGATCATGCCGCAATACTATAATTAACTATATCGATACTACTATTGCTACAACTGTAATAGACGATAGTTTGTAGATAGTAATTTCGGCTGAAATTGCCGATGAAAAATCGTGTATTTCTGTGAAAACTAAAACTAAACAAACTTTATTTTTTCTTTCATTAATTATCTCGTTTTCTGTGATTACAAAGTCCTCGACAGTTCCTTGCAGAATTAAATATACAGAAAGGCTTAAAAACAAACTCGGGAAATAATAGCTCTCGCATCTGCGTCGCGCATTGAAATGTATTAGCCTCTCGTCGTTCGAGAATTATCAACAAAGTGTCGTGCAGACTTTCAAAAAGTGTTTTTAATCAATTATTCGACGATCCCATAACACCGACTATCCCGAATATTTTACGTTTAATTCGATGCGTCACTAATTCGCGTGAATAGAGGGGAATACACAAAAGTTATGGAGAGTTCGTTAAAACGTATACTGTATCATAATTATTATTAGCTCAATAAATACTAAATATTACAAAAAAAATAAAAATATACCGAAACCGGTAGTGCGTAGTCTCGAGAATAATACAATCATCATCGCAAACAGGAGGTTTCAAAGGTCAATCAATAATTTACCGCTTGTGGCACGAATTTTATTCCGAGATTTACAACAAAACTTGTTTCAACTAGATAAAATGCCGCGTAAACTTGGGATATGAAACATCGACACGTACAACATAGGTAATACAAGACAATGTGGACAATTCAGATATACAATTCAGATATACAGTTCGACAGAGTCGGATCAATCCTTTCCTTTTCCTTATGCGATTTTTTTCCCTTTTTCCATTGTTTCTCATCACCGTTCACTTAACGTTGCCTGTGGCTTTTTCTCATTTTTTTCATGGGGGTAGGCCTCGTGCGCTTCCCAGAGAGGTGCATTTACTAATTAATTGTTAATAATAATAATAATAATAATAAGACTCGTTGACTGACAAGCGAAGCAGCCCAACCTCTCTGGGCAGCCCGAACAATCATTCGCTATTCATATCACTTCTATCATGATATAATTTAGGTACAATCTTAATTATTCAATATTAATGAGAATATTATGTTTTATTTTTATTTTTTTGTTTGCATGAATTAATTATAGGTTGTCGTAATTATTATTATTATTTTTTTTATAAAGTCCCTACACTAAGAATCGTCAGACATGAAGGAATTTTGGGATTTCAACTCCTCCAGCGTTTGTATTTGCTGACGGAGAAATAATATCCTGAAAGATTTAAGAACAAAAAACAAAAAACCGTTAATCATCATTATCATTATTACGACAGTCCGTTTATTATAAAAATATTTGTTCAACGGTTACGCACCTTTGTTCCTGTAGTGTAGCCTGAATTTCTGTCAGCCTCACTATCGATCGTGCAGTCTTGAGTTCGGCGGATACTCGCGTACACTGTAAACTGCCCATGGTGTGTGCCTCTTCGCTAAGCTTTTGAGCCTTTGGTTTTTCAGAGATTCGAAAAAAAGAAACGAGAGTAACATAGTAAACATATTGAGAGATTCGATTGATCTGTGACCAGTTGAAGGGTTATTTTAGATAAACTGACCTGCTTTTCTAGGATGTCGGCAGGGAATGCGCGCACGTGTTGCGTCAAATCTTCCCGATAATGATTAGCAAGGGATGGTGTTAGGGAAGGTGTGAGCGGCGGTTGAACTCTCGACAGAGCTTGAAGACCGCCGCCGTTTCCAAGAGCAGCGAGTGAACCGAGGCTGCTCAGTCCCTGCAGCGAGCTCAGACCTTGAACACCGGTGTTTCCTCCACCGGGGCTCGTCACTGTTGAAGGACCGAGGTGGAAAAAAATAAATAAAAACAATGCAAGATTCGACGGCGATGCCGCGCGATAATCGTGCAAACTGTCGTTACGTTTTCGAGCGTCGATGCAGTCTTGTGATTCCGAATGCGTCGGAGTTGGCGGTCCTTCGTTCGTTACGTTGCCGCTCGTGTCTACCTTCAGCGGCGCCATAACGTCGTTTCCGCCACCGGCCCGTTCTCCACTGGTGTTGGACTGCTAAAAATAATCTCATATATATTTTGGAAAGTTGTTTGTTTATCCCAATTTCCTAATTCCCATATCCCCTTAGCAGTTTCCCTCCTGCCTGCCTTACAACTATTTTCCTATTATGCTATTCTGGTATTATTCTGTGGGTCTCGATGAGTCGTGCCAAATAATGCGGTGCACACCAGCGCTGTGCAATATCGTAATGGGCAAAAAGGAACCAATTTTTCGATCCGAATTACGTCAATTCCTGTTTGAAAACCTTTAGATTTTTTGACCGGAAGTAATGTATTTCCTGTATGACGTCATTTCCGGTCGAGAAATAAGATTTACAAATTCTATAGTCTACAGAGAGAGCGCGACGCGCCCAACCCACAACAACCTGCCGGTAATCGATAATAATGACGATAACAACGTTAACCCTTCACGTACGGGAGTCAACGAGGACCTAGAATTTGCCAAGATGCAATCTTCGACCGATACAAATAACAAGTTGATGTGCTAAAATAATCTGTAAAAATTTACAGACGTACCTTCAAGTGTTATTTTTTTTGGATAATGCAGAAGTGTATTACTATCATCTGTATCGTTTTTGTGCTTAAAAGAGTGCGTGGTCATTTGCTGTCGGCACAAAGTGTCCAGTACTTGAAGGGTTAAACCGGAAAATGCTGACCGGGTAAACTCACTTGTCGCGATAGAAAAATTGCCGTTTGTATCGTCTGAAGTGCCTTCTGTGGAGTTATGTCGGGTTGCTCCTTGTTTCCGGTTATTTGAGATATAAGTCTGGGCAGGCTAGCGAGGGAGACCGGCGGCCCCGGAGCACTGCTGTTGCCCGGTTGTTGTTGCGTCGGCGAACTCAGTTTGCCTGGTGTTTGCGGTGTCGAGGGTGGATGTGATGTTAGTCGAGGTAACGCTGCGATCACAGTGAAAAATTAGGGATTAAATATCGGAGGATCATCGGGTTTCGATCGGTTAACGTCGAGTTGTATCTTCTCTACCTGTAGCAAGCAGGACAGGTCCTTGTGGCAGTGGATCGTGAGCACTCGAGGTTAAAGTTTCCGAGGTGGGCGTCGAGTCACCCGGTGAGATGTCCATGTCCTGAGCCTGACGCTCCACTCCCACCTCCTCCCTGCACGATTCTCTTTCCCTCTCGCGTTCCCTATCGGCTCGTTCCTTTTCGCGTTCGCGTTCACGCTCACGGGCAGATATCTCGTCTCTGCTGCTGCCGCCGCTGCTGCCGCTGCACGAGCCCCAGTACTCGCGTTTGTCAGACGATTGCCGCGACGACTTGCCGCTATCTCGCGTATTGTTACCGCTATTCGACCGCGAGTTGGAATGTTTATCGTGACCTGGCCGAAAGGTAAATAAATAAAGTGTGATTAATTCGAAAATGTAAAATCCTTCGGATATTTTTAATATTCGTTTAATCCGGAGATTGGGCACTCACTTGACCTAGAGGAATAGTCATTGGATTGACGCTGTCTACTGTCGGCTCTGACGATCCATTCGCGTGGCTTCTCCCACTGTGAGACTTCGGTCTTGCAGTTGTAGTAATACTTTTTGCCCGACGAGCTCATGTGCTCGGACCAGTCGCCGAACCTCGCTGTCCTCTCCATGGTACCGCCACCCCGCTCATCACCTCGCTTGTCCTAAACATATCGCTCTAAAATTTCCGAGAAAATTGAATCGTCGGGAGGGTAGGATGACGCTATCTTTCCCACAGCTTCTCAATCACTCTCTCCCTCTGTATCCCCGTATCTGTATACATTTTTCTTTCTCGTATATCATCGAATATTAATTCATGTACCGACTCGAATATTGGATCACAGGGCTGTTGCAAAGACGGCAAGTCGTGCTTGTCGTTACTCACCTGACAGGAATTGTGTGCTGGCTTTCGCTGTGACGACGAGTCTCTTGACGAATTAGATGACAATTTTATGGGATGCAAAATCTGCCAGAGCAAACATTTCTTTAGTTGCGCCTTTTTTTTATTTTTTCTTATTTTTCAGATCTACGTAATTCAATTTGCCTTCGACAAGGGCTCGGTCTATATTGTCATATTATCCAGCAGCCCTTGGCAAACTCGCGACTCTTATCTTGCCGCTATTTCGAGTGAAAAATAACGCGAGCCCTGCGTCGAGCCTGCTGCTTGAAAATTAGAAGAAAAACAAATGGAAACTTTTCCAACGGACTATCTCACCTCGCCGCCAGCGCCCCCTCCGCCCCCGCCTACTCCGCCGCTCCTATCGTGGTTGGTCCTGTGCTCCGAATCCCTGCTCTCCCGGCTTCTCTTGTCCTTTGGAGATCGTGCACAATCTGAAACGCGCACGAGCGACAATGTTTTTAGCTGACATTCAGATTTTTTCTTGTACAATCGAATAAAAACCAAAGGGTAAATGCCATCACTGATCACTGTCCAGTCTGAGACCACTTTATCTATTAAATTGAAAACGGTCATCAATTTACAGACTTATAAACTCGATGCTTTTGTGTAATTCGATTGTACAGAGTTGCATCCTTTTCAACGTGATGGAAAAAAATAGACCAAAGATGGTCAAGAGCTGTGCATATACCCCAGATCGTTGTAAAACAGACGCCGGATGCGTCCGTGTCTATTAACACTGTACTAGCCTGACTATGATTTCGAAAACAGCCATATAAATGTATACACTTGTAAACACGACATATTTTTGCAATTTCATTGTACATAGAGTTTTGACCTTATAAACAGAGTGGAAAAGAAGTAGACCAAAGGTGACCAAGAACTGTGCATCTACCCCAGATTGATCTTTTACATTAAAATAGACTCCTGACGAGTCCTTGTGTATTAACACAAAAAGCCATATAAATGTATAAGTTTTTAGGTTTACAAACGCGATACTTTTTTGTAACTCGACTGTACATAAAATTTCGTCCTTTAGAACATGATGGAAATAAAATTGGCCAAAGGTGACCAAGAACTGTGCATCTACCTCATATTAGTCTGGTACGTTAAAACAGACTCCTGATTAGTTCGTGCCTATTAACACTCCATTAGCGTGCATGTTACTTTGAAAATAGCCATTTAAATTTATAGACTTGTATATTCGATACTTTCTGTAACTCGGTTGTACATAGAGTTTCACCCTTTTGAACATGGTGGAAAATAAAATAAATCAAAGGTGACCAAGAACTGTGCGTCTACCCCAGATCAATCTGTTGCTTTGAAACAAGCTCCTGACAAGCACATATTCATTAACACTCCCATGCCTACCAAAATCTGACTAGTAGCCCGCCTATAACATTTTATTCCAACTCTTGGACCAAGTAATGAGATAGGGAAAAAAACCAAAGTATGCAAATACATATATAAAATATAAGTATTCGCTCTTAGAAGAAAAATAAAGCACCGACGTTATAATTACCGGAATACTTGTCCCTAGAGGAGGATAACTTGTAGTCTCTGTTTTCTCTCTCCTTTTTGTAAAGGGGTTTCGCTGCGTAACTGCGAGGGCTGTCTCTCTCCGGACCCATCCCCATACCCATGCCTCCCGCCGGACTGTACGAATTCCCATTCGGCGAATCTCGCATCCGACCCTCGTAACGACCGTCCGCCGACGCGCCTGTCGAGGAATAGCCACCCTTAGAACTGCTGTACTTGGCGTTCTGAAAAAAACGTATAGAAACATCAATTAGAAGAATTCCACGAAGACGAGGAAACATCAAAGCTTTATTTGTGTCACGCCAAATCAGACATAAAAAAAGGTAAATAAAAAAAAGTTCACTTCTGCATTGCAATGAATAACTATCCTGTACTGTCGACACATCGATATTAATTTTCTCGTTGAAACTCCCTCAGAGTCAACATTAACATGCGGGTTATTGATTTTCTTCAAGAGTGAGGTTATGTTTTGTTTTTTTTTTATCTCCCACTTGGCAAACATCAAATTTCTTATCAATTGTTACTGAGGATGCACAAACTTTGGTAGAGGTCTCTTGATTCCTGTGGTTGTTAACAGGATCGCGATTTAACACAGCGCAGCGTAGCAATGGGTACGGAACCGCGCGTCGACAAGTTTGCCAATTATACGAGATGACTATTATTATTTTGCGAGCAAAGCATGAAACCCTGTTGCCAGAAGCATTGACAATTTTGACGAATAGAAATCGCCGTCACATCTTATGCACGAATAAAAAAAAGCCATCTTTTGAAGTCAAATGTTGCACGCGACAATGGACATACAATGACAAAGGGATGAAAATTTATTAAGCGTGTAAAAGATCGTTAGGCAAGAAAGACATCAAACAAGAGGATGGCAAAAAAATGAGTTTGATGATGCATTTATGTGTAAGGGAGAAAGGGAGAGACATAGACAGAGATTGTGTGTGGAGAAAGGAAGGAAAGAGTTTTGCCATGAGTTTGATGTTGTGAAAAGAAACGAAAAAAAAAAAAAAAAAAAAAAAAAACCAATGTAATATAAACGATCTCGGGCGTGAAAAAGTCTCCGTTAACGATGCCGCGACAGCTACAGCGATATTTACCTGATAGGGATGGGCCTGGTGCTTTTCGAAGTACCTGAAAGCATAGACGAGAAACGATTATTCGTGGATAGATTGGTAATGGAGGATAGTTGGAGGAATCGAGGGGGGCGACTTTCGTAATGTTGGGAATAAAAACTTGTGGAGAAATAATGATAGGGATGGATGTATCGAGGTGGATTCGGATTATTTTGATGTCGATCGAACGAACGGTTGAACATCGGGAACGACGGGGAAGGCGACAACGATGAGGAGGACGACACGGAAGAGAGCTGAGGTGTGAGTGAGGTTGGTCGTGTCAGGGATTTCCACGGGGGCTTGTATTTGACTTCGGAAACCCTACCCATCGCTGATCCTTTGTGGTTTCCTCGCATGCATTACCATCAATGCCGGTGTCTGTGGTAAATTCGGGCCCTCCGAGATTTCCTTTAAGCTTGGTCAATGTCATAAAAACAACATTAACGCTTATTTAACAGTCAACTTTCTTCCTACCCGGACGCCATGTCACATAAGTGATCGGCCCCTGGCAGTCTGCTCGGACGTGCGGCTGCGCTCACTCAAGCTCTCGGGGCTCTCTGTCTTTTCTATTTTCAAAAACAGGAGCGTAAGTATAAATTTACAATTTCATCGCGGGTATTCGAGGGAGCGTTGAGTTTTCTTCACGGGGCTGTTCGATCGCCACTGCGAGGTGCGCGGTACGCTGCGATTAATGCGCTTTAATTAATCAATGAGTTTACTCCCTTGCAAGACATTATCAATGTTCTCAATTACGTACGAGCTACCTTAACGTTCTACAGCACTGACCGGAGACTCCGTAGAGTGTCTCCGTTCACTACCAAAAGTATTATTGCTTGCCGTCGTCGCCGCCAGCATTCTCCTCCAGCAACGAGCGCTCAGTCCGCGTATGTGGAGCGCTTCGATCGCGGACTTGGTTCGACTCGTCTCGGAGAACGAACATACTACGAGCTTGTGTCTCCGTAAACTCCGAACTAAACACATCGAGTTTCTCGAAATTAGACCGTTAATTTATCAACAACCGGCGAGATGATAATTCCCGTTCGGTGCTTCACCTGCGGAAAGGTTATCGGCAACAAGTGGGAGGCGTACCTTGGCTTGCTGCAGGCCGAATACACCGAGGGGTAATTTGTCTTTCTTACATAACCTCAAACCGGCTGTACTTTTTCGTTCTAACGTTTGTTGTAATATCAACAGAGACGCTCTGGACGCCCTGGGCCTCAAGCGGTACTGCTGTCGTCGGATGCTCCTCGGCCACGTCGATCTCATCGAAAAATTACTCAATTACGCCCCACTGGAGAAATAGGTTAGACGCTATTGTAATTTCTACTGTTAACTGATAGCGGCGAATTTTCCTGATCGAAAATGAACGAATGTACAAACAGTCTTGTTTAATTAATCTTTATTTAAAATTGGATTTGACTCATGGGAAAGGATCTGTATCGGGCACATGTAGGGCACACGGTTGTACCGTTGCGCTCGGATACTAATGAGGTATAACTGTACAATATTGAGATAGTTTCATTATTATGTTCTTTTAATTTGTATTGCCTAGACATATAAATTGCTTTTCATTGTGTTATCTTGATATAAAACGAAAATATAAAATTATTCTCTATTACTTTCAACGTTTACTTTCATATCGGCGTCTATCAGCCCGACGATCAAAAAATACATCCATATTTCCGATTTACTCCATCAATCCCCGATTAGCAAGTTCCCTCTACGGCGGCGTGTATCCTTTGTGGAGAATATTAACAATTTCATTCAGATACAGTCTCAAATACTGATACATTCCCTGATGTATTGTCTTGGGGCATTATCTCTCAATTCCATATTCGTTAACAGATCTTAGTGATTTCGAGTGTGGCTGTCCTTTTCTATTTTTTAAATTCATTTATTTACTTTTTATTAAAATTTATTATGGATAATTTCTCAATGAAACTTGAGATCTAAGCAAGCCTTTGCATCCGAAGATCATAGCCATTCGCTCTCCCTACAATCGTGTTAATTTCTTTAGGACTCTAAGCTAACAATAGTCTAAAATTCTTCTAGTGAACAAAACAATGGTAGAAAAATTTATATTTACAAATCCGATAAGAAATTATCGTTTTGTGTCTATATAACAGCAATTTCCTTTTTTTTTAATCTCGCACTTTTGAACGCGTGTTGAGTACATAATCGCTCGCTACAATTACTACGTGCTTCGTTGATATTACGATTCGATTTTGTTTTCTATTTCTTTTTTTGTCCCCTTTTGTACCATGAGTATTGTACATATATAAAACACACTCGCATACATACTGTCGCCAGATGCATGCCGAGTCATCCGCGCCCGATGAATATCGTCTCGAAGAATTTAGGATACGAAAATATCAGCAAAGATTTTACTGACGAGGAAAATATATATATATATATATATAATATATGTGTATGAAACTTTCAGGATTCAAGACGTACGCTCGTGCAGACGCTCGAACCGTCGAACGACGCTAGAGCTATTACTTTCATTTAATTTACTTTCATAATGTTATTTGTGCCGTGTTAAAATGAGTACGAAGACAGCGTTTTCGTATTTAAGATTAAAAAGAGTCCATCTACGTGTCCCCGAGGAGCCCTACCGTCGGAGACCGTAACATGCACGTAACATGCACGTAACAAAATACTAGGCAACCTGTGCTCATAAATGCGTTAGAACGTGCGATGGTCATTGGGGCGGTATAAAGTCCCTTGCAACCCTCAAATATTTTTCTTCTCCTTGCTACTGATAAATCTACATTTCCATGACAACGTGCCGATAATAATCGATGATTAGCTAGAGGAACTTGTACAAATATGGACCACCTTGCGTTCAAGGTGTGAGCGTCAAGTTCCCATTTAAAACTTTGGTAGCGGTCAGTATTACCGGCGCGATGCATTTGTTGGTAACGTTAAGTGCCTCGGGACCCTGACTAACGTACAGCTTCATTATGTCTATGACCGCACTCCGGGATCCGAATACTAGAGCCAAAAGGCCGACTATCGATATTATTACGTTCTTTATGGCGACCCAGTTTCCCGGACCGAATCCGACGTCCCAATACGTCACAGTCTCGACGAAGACCGGTATGAGAAGACCGAGAATCGAGAAACAGAAGGCGCCTATCAGTCCGATGAACGGTCCGATCGTTGGCACAGCAACAGCGAGCAGAACTGCAAAAAAACACGACAAAACGTACATTTAAAAAAATCCATATAAAAAAATGGTCTACAGGATACAAGGATGGAAAAAAAAATTAAGACCGACCTGAACCGGTTACCAGAGCGGTACGCAGAACATAGTTGGCTAAGAGGGGCTTCTTCTGGAATCTTTCCTTGAGAGCGGTCCAGGCGATGTCCAAGCAAACATAAAACTGAAGACCGAAGGTGCAGAAAACCGCCAGGGCTATCAGGACTTTGACGACTTGGGCCGGTCTGCGAACAAATGTACGTGATTAGATTAATACTCGTGTCGTATTTCGCAGTAAATCGACTTAAAAAAAATGCATACATTTCTTCGGTTGGCAAGTTAAGGGTAATGCTGTCCTGGACGCAGGATCCGTATCTGACGTAGCCCAGGAAACCGAGAAGAATGTAGATGAGCGTTACTCCGGACATTCCCTTGTTGAGAACACCGCAGATACCGACGAAGTGTTGCGCGGTCTTCATGTTGTTCTCCAGTGGCATAACGACTCCTGCGTTAAAAAAAAAAATACACAAATTCAATCGAACTATTCATAAACTGTCTCGACGAATAAAAAACCGGTAGAACGAGTGACTCACCTATAGCTTCCATGGCGAATATCGTTATGCTGAAGAATTCCGGAAATCTTTGGATGGGGCCAACGAGAGGTACGCTGCTGATGGGCGGTAGATCCCAGACGAGATAGTAGAACGTGATGCCGAGACCGGTGGCCATGAATACGTTAGCGACCATCGACACCGGCGCGAGATACTTCAAGTTCGGTACCCAGCTCAGAAAAATCAACGGCAGGAGGAGAAGAATAATGGACAGTCTCTCGTCGACTTCGCCGCCTGTGTAGTGCTCGGCGATCTGGCGGAGATTCGCTGCTACGATTACGGCGTATACACTGCAGGTACCGAAGTACGTAGCGAACAGGCTGATCTGAATAAGGTATCTGGAAAAAAAAGAATTGACACGTTTTATTTATTTCTTTCAGGAAGAGAACGGATGAACTGCTCGGCGAAACATAGTTCCTCCATCGAGCACATCGGCTCACCTCGACGGTGCGGAAAAACGCCTTCCCCATTCAGGGCCCGTTGCGAAAGCTGCCTCCGCGACATCGGCGAAACCCATTTCAGTTCTCTTCGTTTTGTAGTACAGCACGTGCGCACATTTGACCTGTTGAAAAGAAGGAGGAAAACAAATTCAATAAAAAAATGTGCCATCGACGTTTTGTAGCGAGTACAGCATAAGTTTCTACGTTTTTGACGGCCACCGTTTATTTGGTTTAAGTAAAATATTTATTTGATTTAAATAAATATTTATTTTAATTAAGTAAATAGTTACTTACATGAAATAAATATCTATTTAAATCAAATAAATATTTTACTTAAACCAAATAAACGAGGGCCGTCAAATAAATTATTTTTCTGGGTGTAAATCACGCAAAGGATTGTCGTAGTCACGATTACGAACCCATATTCGACCTGCCGGACCTTCACACCCTGGATTATAGGCGTCGTTTCGCGGATCTGATATTTTTTTACTTTTCAATGTGCTCAATGGATTCGTGAATTCTTCGGATCTTTCGAGTGAGTTTATGCGTCGCGTGCTGACTAGGCCGACACGAAATGCCGAGCTGTTTAGGACTCGGACTTATCTTAAGAACTACGAGCACGATAGCACGATTAATACGAATGGTGAGTGAGTTCACCAACATCAAGAGCATGTGCAGTACCACGGTCAGTGATGAAAACTATGTCTATTAACAAAGTCTATGCAATTTTACTACGTAAAAAGGGCTTTGTCCCATATACTCATTATAATAAATAAATCGATAGATAGAAACGTTTATTTCGTGTTCTGATTCCACAGCCCCTTAAGAACACCGTGCCCAGGTACAAAAAAAAGAGCAAAGTGTTTAGGACTCGGACTTATCTTACAAACTCCCGATTAATACGAATGGTAAACGAATTCGGGAAATGAGTTGACGTTAATCAGCTTTTCGGTATTTGCCGCAAAGTGTTTAGGACGGCTATTCTTTTGCATCCGAGACTATAAACTGGTGAAGCGGATCTCAAGATTTTAATTTAGTAATTTTAAATACACTACTGTGTATACAATTCCCACGTAAAAAGGGCTCTGTCCTATAAACCCATTACAATTAATAAATAATCAATATCGTTCCGGATTATCGGCGAACTTATGCTTCTCGACAAATCGAAGGACAAACTTACAAGGACGTATGCACAGTGGGTGCAGATGAAAGCGACGAGCATGGTAAAGATGATACCGAGCAGCGAACCAGCGCTGTTGAAAGCTTTCGGCATAGCGAGAATACCGGTACCGAGCGAGGCCTTCAGCAAGTGCGTCAGGGTGTCGCAATCCCTGAACAAAAAATTTTTTTTTAAGTACTTGACGTCGAGACGCAGGCGTGTCGCCCGCTATTAATCGGTTGCACGACGGGAACCAGCATTCCAATATTCCAACATTCCCCGCGCCGATCCAGCGAACTTACGTAGTTGGATTGTCGACGACCCGCTCGACGAAGGGATCGAAGCCCTTCCGATCGTTCTGACCCAATTCGGCATCGCGAGGTGTGACTTGCACTTTGTATCTGAAACAAACAGGGGTATCGTCAGTTTACCCGAGAAATTATTGCGCCTCGATGAACGTTCCAACTCCGCGGTGATATTGACGCAGCTCGATCCCCCCCCCCGAACAGACGAGATTTACAACGAGCTTCTTGTCGACGCGCGCGCATAGCTCACGCGGAGCGTTAATATTCTGTGCACACAGAAGCTACGGAACAATAATTATCGTCTAAGAAATTTTCCTACGGTAAGAAAAAAAGAAAAAAATTGCAAATCGTAGATTGAAGTATCGTCTCAAAGTTCAAACTTGGCCAGCGATCCGTTTGCGTATATAGGTCTCTGGGCGCTCAAATAATTGTTGGCCCCGCTATAGACAAGCGGTAATTAATGATGCGTCGATTTGCAAATAGTCATTCCTCTGCGCGCATCGTTGGATGCTCTCAATTAAGCACCGTGCGTGTAATTATTATGCAATGAAGAACAACCGGGTAACTCGCAGCGGTAACAACGACGGAGTACCCGCAGATCAATGTAATTGCCGTGGCACCGCCGTGCTGCGCATCCTTGTAACACATTCGCAACTAGTTTCTTTCCCAAAGCTCGCCTACGGAGTTTTTTTTCTTTTCTTCGCTTCGCAGTTTCAACCGCTAGACGAGTCTGCGGAGTTGCGCGCGCAGGATATGTTCCCTGCAAAGTTTTTATTTTCCTTATCTAAGAACACGTTTGCGTATTCCGTGTGTGTTGCGGTCGCCGTTCGAGCGATTGAATTACATTAGGCATTAGGCTAGGCTAATTATCGTGCCTCTGCCGGAGAGCTCGCGCGTGGGTTCCGGCCCGAAGGCGCACGCAATTTTTTTTCGTCAGAGAGCGCCCCAGTCGCGCCGAGCGCCCGGCGAGTGAATGAAAACGCTCCTGTTTACGGTCTTACCGTCCCGGCCACGAGGGAACAATATTTCCCGATCGATGTTTACCCTGCACAGCTGTGTCAAGCGGAAATTAGGAAAGCGTCGATTGTAGGAGGCAAGTGGTTCAAGGTTAAAACTACCGTTTCGTGAAAGTATATTTAACGATAAGAGTCGTTATAGCTACTCACTTGGCAGACAGCGCACCGTCTTTTAGGTTGGAACCGTCCTTCGGCAGAAAAGTGTCCAATTCCGTCGGCGCCTTGTTGTTCATTTCCGTCTGGTACAGAGAAAAAACGAATAAGGTCGTTAAGAGAAAAATCCAAACGACTTTGGTAACGACATCGAGATGAAGACTTCGAGAGAAACTTACCATTTTTGCTGGCTTCCGCTTTCGTCTCGAGACTCCCGCGTGGATTCAGCGACTGAAATCAGAATAAACGGATAGGTTTATCGTTGGTACGTATCTTTATTGTCTTATAGTTTGTTTGGCCGGATGGAGAAAAAAAAATGTTCGGCTACTGATAAATACACTCGGTATCTAATCGGGTCGAACTGTAAATCCATTAACGGCCGTTGTTAGCGCACTACGCGCCGCCGGCGCTACCGAGCCTTATCGCGCTCACTGTCGCTCAATCTTTCGTGATCTTTGTTTGATCGAAGTTCGAATCATATTACGAAATATGCACATAATAAATTGTGCAAGAGGGTACGTTGCGTCGGCGGACTTGACGTCGATCTTACGAGTACACGAATAAACATCTATATATGGATGTATCTATGTTTACGGCGGAGCGATAAAATCGAGGAATGACGGTTTTCAGACTTTGGCACTCTCGCCGATGAGGCACATATATAGCGTAGACAATGATTGACGGCATGCTGGTCTTATCGGTAGGAAAAAAATTATCAACACCTCCGCTAGTGGTGACAAGGCATACGCATCGAGACTGACTCGACGAGTCTTACGAAGGTAACTTCGAAGTCTGGACTGGCCGTAGAGAAAGACGAAAGAAAAAAAAAAATCAATTCGAATTCGTCGTTAAGTCGGGCGGTAAGGACGCTGGGAGATCTCGTAGATGGGATTAGAGCCCGAGCTGTAAAGACGAGGATTAAAATCGGCCGGCGTATTAACAATAAGTATATTATTGAGTATAGTGTAAAGGACGCGGATTAAAATCGGCCGGAGTATTAACAATAAGTATATTGTTTTAATATACTGTAAAGAGACGGATTAAAATCGGCCGGAGTATTAACAATAAGTATGATGACGAATATAAATAGCTAATTACAGCTATAGAAGGGGAAAGACACGGGTCCATCGGGTTCGCACGACTTAGCGAGCAGGACAAAGGCTATGAGCCAATTTTGTTTTTCGACACGAGCCACGAACGAAGCACATCGAAACTATATTTATTACGGCGGCACGCTCTTTGCACATTTCTGGTTCCGGGATTGCGGACCCGAGATGTCGGCGGAAGGGTTATCGCACTCGTTAACCCTTTGATTCCAAAGCTTCTTTACTCGATTAAAAAAAAGTAAAATAAAAATTCAATTTCTCATAGAGACTTTTCTGAATCAATATCCTTAAAAAGGTCAGATTTTCAATAATTTTGCGTACAAACAAGATTTCGTCAAAAATTATATAACATATATTTCTTTTTAATCGTTGTTTCACCAGCATACCGGAAATACGTCACTTCCGGTTGGAGAATTTAATACTTTGGCAGAAAGTCACACCGAAAAATAGGTCGCTTCCAGTTTGACAACCTCATTTTCGCATACGCCCAGAAACTACGGAAATTCAGACCGGAAGTGACTATTTCCGGTAAATCTCGGGAAATCTAAAGTCCCCGTTTCTAATCATAGTTGTCTGTAGCAAGGACGCGAATGCGTCTCCGAGCCACAAAACCTGCAAACGTATTCATATGTGAATTGTCGTGCTAACGAGGCTTCGAGACATTCGTCGATACGCTGCAGCAGTCGACTCGCTCTGTACCCGCAAAATCGAGCACGTGCTGTGGGCGAGCGATTGGACGTTCCACAACCGGTGCGTTCGCAAGCCAAATCCTACTTAACTTTTGCTCTCTCGCAGTCTCGGATTCGGTGTTCGCAAATCTCTATTCTACGACGCGTCGTTACCGAAATAGTCAGACCCCCTCCTGTCCCTCACTCTGCGCGCGCATCCGTTCATCGTCGTTTTTTCTACCGCCTAATCTTCTTCGCTAGGTCCGGGTTTCAACGGTTTTCGGGAGCGCCGTCGACCCACGGACCAGGCAGGCAGGTATAAGTCATGACTCGAAACTATCCTCCGTTGCGTTCGTCTGTGCGTCGCTCGAAGAAGAAAACTACAGCTCCGGAACCGCAGCGGAGAGACCTCGAGAATGAGACAATGGCGAAACTCGGGTGGCCGCCTACGTTCGCTATAACGGTTACTTTCGAGCGGTATTATTGTGCTCTTCTCTCTCTCAACCGCTCGATTTGCCTCGAGCGCGAGTAATGAACTCTGCAACATATAAAACTCGACGAGAGAGTATAATAAGTTTGGCAATAACCAGCAGCGGGACGATGCAATCGGCGTTTGCGCGAAGCAAAATTCAACCGAGGCATTGAGAAAGAAAAATAATCACTGAAATTAATGATACATATTTTTTTGTTCCCTGGTTGTCGACACATATTAAGTAAGAGTTTATCTCGACTATTGGCAAACGCTTAAAAGGTTTTAGGACTTTCGTGGTCGGAAAAATTTGATCGATTGAATTTTATCTTATCCGGCTTCATGCACATATATATATGATTAAAAAAACTGCTGATTTTTGCCCTCCCGGCTGCCGTTCCTAACGGTATAAAGAAGCACCTTGACCATCGAGCAATCGGCAGTGAACGCGCGTGCACTTTTCGTATGTCGATGACGCTGGCGGAAAACCACGGATAGGTCAATTTGCGATAAGATAACGGGTTCTCACACCCACTCGTGTGTATGGCTCTTTCATACTTTATCTCTCTTTCGCGGTATCGCTGCAAAAATAATAAAAAAAATTACTTATTTGCTTTCAAAACGTGTAGGATGATAATTTTTTAAAAGTAACAACAAGAAATTGCATGTGAACAAACATTTCGATGTCGGATAAGCGGTGCTTTTTTGCCCCGTCCGCGAGCGAATTTCAATTTCCTGATGGCTCGCACGCGGCACGTGTTACGACCCGGAGCGTTCGATAATACTCTAGAGATTTGACTGTTCCTAGGCCGTCCGCTCGTCCGTTATGCAAAGTGCGATTAATTACTCTTCGACCCGACTATCGTTCCGTTTTTTTATAGTCTACCATAATTTACCATCGGCATCGGCACGTTTCGAAGATAATCACCAAAAAGAATAACCCGACGGAGATAACGGAATTAAAGTTTTGAAAAAAAATATTTTGTACTTCGTATTGCAATGTTATTTCTCGCGCTAAAAATAATTTTTCATTTTTTTTATAGCCTACTATCGGCATCGCCACGTTTCGAAGATAAACGCCAAAAAGAATAACCCGAAGAAGTTAAAAGAACCCAAGTTCTGAAAAAAAATTCGTACATATTTCATATTTCGATGTTAATCCTAGCGCTGCGAAAGATTTTTTTCCGTCATTTTTTTTGGCTCATTTTTTTTATTTTTAATTGCGATGTAAATGAAGGCTCGTTACCCGGCGGCGTTCCACCGTGTTCCAGCAACGGACAACCCGGCACGACCCTCGCAGAGAACAGTCTCGCCGGTAATTGAGAAGCCCCGAACGAAGAATCGTAGATTGTCGGTATTCCTCGGCTGAACTTCACCCGGACATCTTTTCCCGTCCGCGAGTTGCTCAATAGCCGGATCTTTCGTCTACTAACTTCCTTAAATAAACTCTGCGTCTCTACCTTGTCGTTCCTCGATGCTTTATAAATACACGCGAGGAAGAGAGGATCATCGTGGACGTTTTAGGACTTCTTTTTCTTTTTTTATTTTGTTTGAGCGAGGTTATCACGGAAACGGCAATGCCCCGTTAGAGGATATTGTGCGAGATGCTAATTCACAACAGGGTCGCGCGCATTAAGGTCATGTGAAAGACGTACCAAGTGACATACGAGTGCGAGAGAGACGGATGCATTTTTCGAACCAATGCCGTTGAAAACCGGTTGACGTTTCGGATAAAACGGAATCCACTAACACTAGTCCATGGTGGCAGTTTTTCCCCGGAAAGAAATTCCCTGACTTTTCACTGACTTTTCACTGATCAATGAAAAAATTTCCCTGACCAAACTTTTAACGATTTATAATAAAAAAATTCATGGTGCAAATGAAAATGCCTAATTATTATATTAACTTTTTTTAATTGTATATTCTTTTTAAATAATACCAATATTTAGTTCTTATTTATTTGTAGAAGGTGCGGCGACAATTTACTTTTTCCCTGACCAATTTTGAAATTCCCTGACTTTTCCCGGTTTTCCCTGACCGCCGCCACCGTGTAATCCTTTGCCACATCCGCTAGTGCTTTGCTTTTTTCCGAAGAGTCTACGGTCTCTGAATCGCAATTCATTACAGATTTTGGTCACCGACCGAGTCGTTTCTCATGACCTTGGATCTATAATTTGCGAAGACGCAACCTTAGAAAGTTTCGAATGAGAAGTTAAGGTACTCAACAAAATCTGTAAAAATTCGCAGACGTACCTTGAAGTGGGTTTTTTTTTGATTACGCGGAAGTAAATTTATTACGAAGATCCGTTTTGTGGTTAAAAGAAGTCAAGGTCGTTTTGATCGGCAAAAAGTCCTCGGTACTTGAAAGGTCAACGCGCTGCGGTCCCTTCACTTTCGAGTTTCCGTTGCTTGCGTTTTCGAGAGCATCGTGGCCGTTGTAGGAAATTTCTTTTTTAAGCGACTCTGCCCTGTTAGAGTTTACTGTGCTTTGTGTTCGTTTAGGCGCCTCGAGGTTTCGAGATCACCGTGGCCGTTTTAGGAGATAAAAAAAAATGTGCGACTTTACTCTTTTTCCAAGGCGAGGTTATCGCGGAAATGACAACGCCTCGTTAGAGTTTATCGTGAGAGATAATAATTGATGAGAGGGTTGCGCACATTTGCGCGCGGAGCTCCCTTCACGGTCGAGCTCTGTGTTCCTCATGTTTTCCGGACTATCGTGGCCATTTTAGGACATTTTTTATTTTTTTAGTTTTTTCAGGGACGTTACTATTTGCTAGCGCGAGGTTATCGCGGAAATGACACTGCTCCGTTAGAGTTTATCGTGCGAGATACTAATTGACGAGAGGGTCGCGCGAATTAACGCGCGACGGTCTCTCCACTCTTCTCTGTTCCTCTCGCGTTCACCAAATACATGGAATCGTGAGCAGTGAAGGAGAGCGCCGACATTGCGAGCAACACGGGACGGATGAGTCACATTGGAGAATTACGTTAGGCAATTACGCGCTCCAACTCCCTAACGGAGGGGTCTCGTTCTCTATCTAGACGGAGATAGGTCAGTCACACACGGTGAATCCAATAATCCAAATACGAGATAACGAATGAAGTTTTAGCGTCGGGCGAGTCTTGGAATGGGAGCGATGCGGCACTTGGCACACGGAATCTCGAAAAACAACGTCATCCGTGACGCAGCAAACGGCTGCGCGAATTTCATAGATAATGCTCTCAGCGAGCAGCTAGGAAATTTTGGCAACGCAAAATCTTTAAGTTAATTGTAACGAATTCGTTAAATGTTAGACTTTGCGAAAGCCCCGACTTGGATGTCGGATACAGAATTGCAATAAAAGGAAAAACATTTTTGAAGTCACATTATTAAACGGAATTATGATCATAATAAGATTATTATTATCATCATTATATTCATGTAATATATTACTTATATTATTTTTATGTTAAAAAAAAAATAATAATAATGAAATATCATTATTACGATTATAATTATTATTATATTAATATAATAATATATTGTTTATATTATTTTATAATTATATTTCTCCGGACGCTCCGGCAAATGGTGTAACGTTTTCCCTTTCGCCCGCGTTCGCATATTATCCAATCACCGAGTACACGAAGTTATCTCTGCATGAGCTTGAACCTGAGAGAGTTCATCGTCAGGAGGGGGGAGGGATGAAAGAAAAATGGGCAAGTACCGCGAGACGCAAATGACTCGTAGAACCGGTTATTTCCGTACCATTATAAAGTTCGAAGGCGAGACGCGGTTAGTAGAGTCTCGGATTAACATCCCCCTCTCCCTTTCCGATGCTGCTAGCTACGGGGAACGGAGAAGAGCGAAAGGAGGAAGAGAAAAAGAATGGAACGAGGGCAAGAGAGCAGCGAGTCGGGCCGCGTGCTGGGTAGCTCGTGAAAGGGAAATTCAAAAATATTATCAGGTCGGTTCCACCGACGTTGCGGAACACGCCTGGTTATTTATAATTGTATAATAATGCACGCAAAATGTGATCGCCATGTGACGACGCTAATGGGATTATAACGAGACAGGCTGCCCGGTTGTTCGCCCCTTTCGTTTACTCCCATGATCCGATCACGAAAACCAGTTCTTAATCAACATTAACCTTTTAAAAATATCTTTTGAAATTATCTTTCGGAAATATCTTTTGAAATTATCTTTCGGAAATATCTTTTGAAAATATCTTTTAGAAATATCTTTTGAAATTATCTTTCGGAAATATCTTTTGAAATTATCTTTCGGAAATATCTTTTAGAAATATCTTTTGAAAATATCTTTTGAAAATATCTTTTGAAAATATCTTTCAAAAATATATTTCAAGAACGTGATCGGATGGGTTCCACCGACGTTGTGGATCACGGTCGGTTATTTATAATTGTATAATAATGCGCGGACAATGTGACGACCGTGCGACGACGTTAATGGGATTATAAGGAGACAGGCTGCCCGGTTGCTCGGCCCTTTCATTTACTCCCACGAACCGATCACGAAGAGTAGTTTTAATCAACATTAAATTACCTCCGCTCAGTCTCTCCCGTCTCATCTTTTTCCCTTGATGGATCACAGGGGTTTTGCCGACGTCGCACGAATGACGCAACAACCCTTTGGCGCGTTCGCGTGTTTGCATTTTTTTTGCGACCCCTCCAACGTAACTGGAAAATCAGGCTCCGCTTCGGTTAACTTGTGCGTTACGTACCATCCCTCCCCGCCCCTCCGCCCCCTTAACGTAACGTTGACTCGCGGCGAAGCAGAAGAGCCAGAGGCTAATTATTGGTCGAACGCCCGTTGGTGAATCGACGAAGGATTAACGCATCTTTTTATTTTCACTATGTTGCACCTGACTCGATGGATGGAATGCTTTTGGCAAATACATTGTCATCGAATGCACGATCGAATGCACTTACGAAAGAGCGACGAACCATTCCGATCGAAACGGCCTCAGCTAAGGTCCGTTAAGTTGAGATACGAGTGGGTGTCGAGAATTAGTTTGTATGTATCTGCGCACGAATATCCTTGAATCGTGACTATAATTATTCAATACCTTACACCAAGTTTTGTCGCTTCGATAGTTTTCACCGGAACTAATTATTATTTCCGTAATCTTTTCAGCTTACTTTTCTTTTCATTTTATTTATTTATTATTTTATTACTTTTCTATTTCTATTTTATGTAATCGCCGAAATTCAAACGTATCGATAAATTTATTTATTTTTCGGTTATTAATAACCTTAGGAGGGTGGGACGTGTGTGCGGATGACGCAACTTACTAGAAGAAACATCCGACGACACCTGCTCGAGCGTCGCGTTCGATCTTGACCCATCCGAGCCTCCGTACGGCAATGAAATGTGGGTCACGAGAAAAATATATTGCAAAAAAGAATCGTTCTATTTATTCGCCCAAAAAAGATCTACGTTATAGGTTATATGCCTAAAACAGGGAGTTACCGTGCGTAATGGAAGTTACTTTCCTTTTCTTATTTCTTTTCCGAGACGCTGCAGCATATGCTGCGGTTATGCACATAGAGAAAAACTCGAGCGTGGCGCATCGCCACTCGAGAGCTGTTTCTCGTCTACGAGTTTGAACGTTGCTCCGGGATAAATCGCGATCGAGAATCGATATTGCCGGAACGAATTTTTAACGTTAAAAAATCCCCCCTCCCTGCGCTGCAGGTCGTCGACGAAGCGGAACCGCGAGGCCTGCTTGCAAATATCGATTCGATAGCGGGGTCACGGTTTCTGTCTCCCGTTCCATCTCTCCTTCTCCCTGCCTTTCTCGCCATCGCTCTACCTCGCAGCCTGCATTTTTTTTTTATTTCCCCTATCATTACACGGATTCCGCGGTGGGAGTTTAATCTCGCTCGGGATCTACAGTACGAAGGGCTGTTCCTTTTTTTTCTTATTCCCCGTGCCACGTTAAACTAGCTGACATTTCGAGGCTTCCGGCGAGGTCCGAAATAACAGTTACGCGTTGCATCATGCCGAGAGAGACCGACGTGCGCGCGGTGTGCGCACGAAAACTGCGCGCGCGGTGCTGTGCATCAAAAGTGCGCGCGTTTACGGAAAACGCTGCTGCCGGTTGCTCGTGTTACTTCGAGCTGCGATGCGCTCGCGCGCACTCCACGTGGTCTGGAAGCACCTCTGCCAGATTGCACGTGAAAAGTATTTGCGTAAATGACGATAGTTTTTTACTTCATTTTTTTAAAACAAGAAACGCCCCATCATCGGAATAGAATATTTCTGTATACGCCGACTGTGAAAATAGTCGAACGATATTGAAGCAAGGAATATACATGATAGACGGATGAAGCATTCGAAGAAGGCGGAAAGTATAATTAGTCGAACGTAAACGAGGAAGTTGGTAACGGTTGTTTCTTACCTGCGCCTAATTTATTTAATATTCTTCTTCGTTCAGCTCCCACCTCGTAAGACGGATGATATTATATTATCGATACACCCACGATGCGAGCACTCGCGACTCAAACGATAATTAACAAAGCCGGTACGTGTGTATAATAAATATTAAAGAGTGGGGTCGAGATGTCGGCAGCGAACGGATGGCGACGATCCTATTCGTTGGCCAGCGTGCCGGCAAATGCCCCGTGAGCGCAAACCCGAGTCTCCCCGACGCTACTGGCGCTCTCTTTCTCTCTCTCTCACCGTCGTGTGTCCCCTCGTGCTGAGGCCGCACGCGCTGGCAAGAATAAACTGAAAGCGTTTGGGTGTAGCAGGCGCGCGGAGCTCGGCCCCACGAGAGTGTAACGCTAGCAGCCGACGTCGCGACGCCCGCGAAAGTGGAGGTGGTTCAAGCGTCGCGACGCTGCTGCTCGTTCGACGCCGCTGGAACGGTGGAGGGCGGCGAAAGACTTTGGGAGAGTGACAGAGAGACGTCGGGGGAAGTTCTCGTTTCGATAACGACCGCCAGAGGGGCGCGAGAACAGTGCCGAGCGATGCCGTCACGACGCTCAACATTTTTTAAATATTTTCCGTGTACAGTTGAAAATCCATTTTGCGCTTCGACTATGAAAATGAAGTGAAGTATTGCGAACTAAGTAATCGCAGCCTTTTACTCCGACGGCCGGAGTGGATTTACCTTGAACTGTATAAAACATATCGATATAGAAAGTCGCTGGTATTCTGATGGAAATCGATGCGATTTTTTTTTCCAGTATGGATATTAAAAATGAGGCTCTACTGCACTTCTACCACGAGCCCGTGAGGCGCCCGATCGCTTTGTCATGCGCGTTGCTTCCTTATTTTTGGCATACTTCGAAAAAAGGCCTGACGATAAAGGAAAACATTGACGTCGTATGCAAATAAGCTCTTGAAGCGTTTCTGTAGAATTTTCAATATCGAGTTTCTGATAAGATTATCTAGCCTGTTTTTTTCGCCTAGCTGTACAACTGTATAACAGGAGAAATTCTAGGAAGTTATTTGAGCGTTAACATCTGGCGCGCGAGCGCGTCCCGCCTGGCAATAACGGGTCGTCGACGCTGCAGAACTGGCGTCGACGTCGCGTGCGGCGGTTAAAGACGGACTGACTGACGAAATCGCGAAGGAGCCTTGCGGGATTGATCCGTGGGAGAAGCGAGCTCCTTCGTTGAAGGCTCGCGAACACGATACGACTTCGCAAACAATTTATGCGATATTGGCGATATGTCGGTAGAGGATAGGCAGTGATTTGTAAAATTGTGATGATTGTATTATTAATCAATTTGTACCTCAGATGCGACGCGATTAGCGATGATTCAGCGCAAATTTACAGGATGGAAAACTAAGTATAAACAGGAAGTTTCATCGCTGCAAGTTATCGTCAATGTTTGGATACTGAGTGGCTGTTTGAGTACCATGTATCGAGCTCGTGAAGATAAGGTTTGAGTAGCTCGGACATCCCTTTCGCTCTTTCCACCTCGGTTTTCGGGAGATCGGTGGTCCTGTAGGCTGGACGCCATCTTGAATCCTCGTCATCGTCATTATTTTCAACGACCCCTCTCGCAATTCTTGGATCCTAACAATGTATATATATTTTGTCAAAAATCCTATGACAAAACTATCATACATTATTCATATGAAATCCATATATAATCATACATGAATGTAAAATATGTGATCAATAATTTCCAGCGATAAGGAGAAAGAATTTGTATGCGGTACAGAATACAATGAATGGGCATGAATGGGCATGAATGCCGGTGCACCGTATATTTCATCGAGCCCTCTGAATTCTTAGATCCTATACATTTTTTTGTAAATGATCATACATTATTCATATGTAATTCACATACAAGCTTACATAATTGTACGATTATATATGATTAATATTTTCCAGATCCGGAGAAACAATCTGCACAGGTACAGGATAACATGAATGGGCATGAATGACGGTGCAACTACGGCACCGTCATCATCGACCAGCGTCACGCGTTATAAGCATGACTGAACTTTCCACCGGGCGTCCCGGTGTTTATTTTCGTAAAGGTTTATCTCCGATGACGGTAACTGATCGTTTATGGACAAACTATACGATGTACCGTTACGATAAGCGACGCGGTTTACTGTAGAGTAAAAAAAGTATGACGCGCAACGCTACTGTGCACTATGCACTTTGTATACTGCAATAACGAACTTTGTTGAAAAACTTCGCGCTCGGATCAGCGTCGGTACAATCGTATGGTAATCCACTTGGCAACGAGAGACAATGTTCGTCGAACGACTCCGGTTTCCACCAAAACGGCACATCGACGACGAGTCTGCACGATGAGAAATTACAATTCGTGAGGTTAACCTGTAATAAACATACAGTCGTCGGCGAAATTAGTCGATCGAACGATTTTAACCTCGAAATTTCCCTCGATACCCGGCATCGCGACGACGCATCGACGCGTCGTGAGCTCGTTGTTATCTTGGGGTCATCGATCTTCCTATTTTTATTCTTCGCGTGCAGGTACTCGTAACGTGCCGGACGAGGAAATATCGTCGCACCTTTGTCACAGTAAAAGTCATGTCCGACCATTATCATCGATAATTTAACAGCGAGCGAGACGTTACGAGCAATCTTTCGTTTTTACGGTTTCAGCACGGCTGTGTAGCAGGGTAGAATCGTCTGACGCAACTAACGCTCCGCCGAGAATCACTCGAGCTCTGCGTCGAATGTACGGAAGACTCGGCGTGGAATTGGTCGACCGAGCGTTCCACCAATTATGTCCCACGGACGTTCGGGGAACGCAGAGGAACGCCGCGTAAATCGATATATTGAATAATCAAAATTGGACGAATATTGGAGATCGTAGAATTGATTGGCATCGCTCTCGGCGATAGCGCCGTTTCATCTCGGCAGGCCCGAAGCTCCGTCGAGGTTAGGAATTCGCCAGGAGAGACTTTAAGTGACCAATAATTAATGTAACCGACGGTCGGCCGTCGAGTTCCGAGAGCGGCCGAAAAGTAAACTTTGGCCGATCTCTCGATCGAGGCAATTACTGCTAAGCGTGACCCCCCACGAGGCTTCGCTCGTACAGTCACGTAAGTTCAAGTAAGAATCGTCGTTGATTCGGACGAGGGTGGACCGGGCACGGAATATCGCAAACAAACCGTGACTCGACCTCGCGCGATCGAGGCGCCTACCTGCGGGCGTTGGTCGTAATTGCTATGACGAATAATCGTACAACCCCCTCGCTTTCGTCAATACAGAAAGTTTATGGAAAGCAATTACGCCGAACGATTAACCGTCCAAACTTTGTTCTGTCACGACCACATTTCCACGATAGATAGCCGGGCGTGGAGGATAAAAACGTCGATCGACGCGTTCGCTCACTTTTTCGATGGGTCAGGTATTTTTTTTCGGCGGCTCGAAGAGAACGCAGGGCTTTATGGAGATCTCGAGCATCGACTCCACCGCTTCGCGTGTCAGCGTAAAAAGCCTTTCCTCTCACGGCTCTCGCCTCGAGAACTCGTTCATTCAATTCGGCTATCGGCGGTATAGGATCGTCTGTAACATTATACGATGGTAAAATTAATTTTTAATCTGAGCTCGGCGTCGACACGATCGAATAACGACGTCTGCGCATTCTTATCGCGCATGCCATAGAGCGTTGTAGAACTCTATGAACTAGTGCAATAGAACGGGCCGAGTTCTCACTGTTGCTGAGATTGCAAATTAAGACGGACACGTGGAGGACTCGGATATCTTCAGTAAAATCGTACGTTACACTGTCGACGCGCGACAATGCCGCCGAGACGATGATAAGGGGGAAAGAAGCGAGAGGAAGGCATACTAGGTTTCCTCTTGACGGGGCTAAGCTGCTTAGCTACACATTTGTGGGTCGGTCCGGGCTTAGCGCCGTTGAAGAAAAGGCCGTCTGACAGATAACTCGGACGGACATCGCGCAAGACAAAGTCGACTGGAGGCGGTTCTGGAAACTGCGATTGATCACTTAATAAACAAATAACCTAACCACGGACATTCTAAATATAATTTCCCGTCATGAATATCTTACGTGAAACATATCGATCAATTTAGGCAAACTACAATAAAGATAAATGAACTGAATTTAAAAAAAATGAAAAAATACACCTCCGTGTTCCTTAATTCATCAGATTTTGTCGCTGGCACTTCCGCTTGAAAAGTGAGACTTTTAAGTAGGAAGTGACGTTACGAACATTTAAAAATTTTCTCTGGAATGTATCTCGAGGAATTACGTTTCGGAGTTGCTTGCGAAGCACAACCAAGCGAAATGTATTTTCTTTAGCCTGTTACTGGCATCGGATTCACTTTCGGCTTGCCGTGCGTTACCGTTAGCGTAACGTTATTGTAGCGTGAGCCTAGCATTAGTGAAAGATGTGACGGGGAACCCACCCCTGTTCGGCTTGTATCTATTAACGTTAATACAGCACTGATCTTATATTGCACCAGTCCTTAGGGTATCCCTTATATATCTATTCAAACACTGAATACAAGATCTTAATTTACCTACGGAAATACATGAATTAAGAGGAATCTAAACCCAGCCGACAGTTGCTTGGGTATGAGAGAGGGTTCTGAGAGCGAGAGAGAGGAATGTGGACTCGCCTAAATAGGAGTCTGAACTCAGCGGCAGTTGCTTGGGTGTGAGAGAGACAGCGCCATAAGGATTCTGTGTGGGCGAGAGAGGAGTTCAACCTTCCCTTAAGGGAAGTCTAAACACGTATGAGTGCGAGAGAGACAGAATCAAAGTGTAGAATCCATTTTTCTCCGAAACGATTCTATAAAATAAAAAACGAACTGCGGCCCGCACTGCCTTATCCAAATACGCCGTTTGCCTCGCTATTCGATTCTTATTTCATAACACCGTTTCGGATAAAAATGAATTAAAAATATTTTTAGGGTACATTGATCTTTAGCCCCGCCTTAAGGAGGGAGTCTCGCTGCGCGCTGTCTTCGCATAAGTTCGACAACAATAAGAGAAAATTTCAAGTACTTCTTGATGGTGTAAAAATCTGAAAAAATCATGTATGCTAAAGGTACTAAGAACATTAATTTTGCATAATAATAATTCCAAAATGTTATTAACAAATTCATCAAAAAATTAATTGGTTAACAAATTACCCGGCAACAAAACTTTTTTTTTAATGCAAATGATTCGTTTGTTTTTGGGAATACGTATGAATTTTTAAAGATTTTTAAGTAATCGTTGATTTTTTTTTATAGAACAAAGCAGTACCTTTACTATACAAGATTTTTTCAGATTTTTACACCATCAAGAAGTACTTGCAATTTTCTCTTACTGTTGTCGAACTTATGCGAAGTCAGCGCGCAGCGAGACTCCCTCCTTAAG
>JAPYZD010001056.1:0-36682 GCA_030522725.1 Ichneumoninae sp. B BG-2022a | reverse complement strand
GTATTTTCGATACGGTTTCGAGTATTTACGATACAGTTTCAGTATTTACGATACGGTTTGAGTATTTACGATACGGCTTATTGAAAAGCGCCACTTTATCTCAGGGCCGGCAGCCACATAAAGTAGTACTTTTCATACATGAGTTACATAAAAGACATTTTTAAAAGGCCTTAACTATTCAGTAGAAAGAAGTTAGGTTGTGTTGGTTGTGTTAGCACAGGTTGTGTTGGCACAATTTACTAAACAAAAGTAGTGGTGTGAGTTCATAAACAACTGGTCAAATAGCACCATAAATAACTGATAATGACCCGAATATATATATTTTTTATGAAATTTTAATCGCTCTGGTGGATTTCACGTAATAGAAAAGGTTTTTGTTAGAAAGGGTTTATCTTAAGTTACTGGTAACTTTACTAAAAGTAAAAATATTAACTATTATCATTTTGCGGAAAGCTACCGATAACACGCTCGATTCGTGCTCGCTTTTGAGGAAGGTGCGCCGGTTTCACTAAAGAAACGGACGATCCCAATTGACTACGAGAACTAACTTCACGATTTCCAATATTATGGTATATTTATCTTGAACATTCCAGTGTCTTGTGTCATGTCCATTGTAAGAGGGGATTGATACCATTAATGAGAAGCACGTATAGGTAGGAAGTTGTCTCTATAACTGAACTATCACTGACCGGTCAGAGCACGAATAAAGTGGCTTTGCGAGTATGACAAACATTTGAACCATATTTTTGTAATCATAGAGCAGGATAGCAACTTACATATAAAAGCCTATACTGATGCTGTGATCCATCAGTATTTGGGAAAAGTAACATTCTACGTAGTAGAATAGCAGTATAGCAAATATGAAAGTTATGAATCTTGTGAATGTGGTGGGATCGCTTGTTCCTAATAAAACCTGAATTTAGACGTTATTCGTCAATGCGGAAGGGTATTCGTCATTGCCAGAAAAAGAAATGATAGTAAGTGTAAACATTTTGTCCTGTGTGATCGTAACTTTTTACCTGAAGTCCTACTACATTTATCAGAATAACACCAAGTCCAATGGTCAGAAAAAAAATCCGTGTGTAACTTGCCTCCATGAGATTGGCGTATCTACCAAAAGTAATTTTATAAATTATATTCGTTACCTTACTAGATCAATTATCTCTTTCGATAAAAAAAATCTCACTCGATAGCACCATTGTGTCTGTCGATGCAAGAAGCTAAGTGAACCATGTCTTTTTTTCTGTGCTCATATAGGTTTTCTCCTGTCTCTACTGATGGGTAATTATTTCCAATACGTTCTAATCTGTGCCTGAAGGTTTTAGTTGAAATTTTGGAATGCCTAATGTAGCAATCGATCGGTCACTGACTTACCCCAGCGCCGCAAAAATACCACAGACGTGTTGCACATAAGTAATCAGTATGACGTCATTGCTTATCACGACCGTCATTACCAACCATGCGCATACATTTGTGTACATAATCAAGTAAAAATAATATTTCTGCATGTCGATGTTATAATAGACGACAGGGTATGGAAATTCTCTGAATGCGGTGCCGTTCCCCATTAAAATATCAATGATCGTTGGCATGAGCGGTTCGATCATAACGACGAACAATGAGAAATATACCCCTGCTATACGTTACATCCATAAATATATAAAGCATCCGTTAAATGCGCACTAGGGTAAAGTGGGGAATATGGCCCGGTCCATATATCATTGATTTACGTGTTAATCGAGGTGGGCCATATTCACCACTTTTACCCTATCCCTTACCATATTTCATTAACCTGTATACAGAATAGTGAGCTTTCGTCCTTGTGCGGTGTATTCGTGAAGAATGTTAACTTCTCGTTCTCGTGCCCAAACTTGCCAATCCGTACGAATAAGATTTAGCAATCTCAAATGCTGTACGGGTCCTCATCAGTATCTCTCGCCGTAAATATGATGTTATTGTAATTTACGAAATTATAATTATAACTGACCTTCTGCGAGTGCACGATAAAACTTAAGAACTTCAGACCGGATATCGAGCCGGATACATATAGAATAAGGCATTCCAGGAGCTTTGCTCTGTTGTCCCAATACTTAAAAACAGCTAGTATCTGAGGTACGATTTCGGTGCCAATGAGAATAAGTAAAACAGCATGAATGCTGCGTTTGACACGTGTACTCTGATACGGCCATTGTCCAAGGACCATCATCAAGATTCTGCTTAATCTGTAGTAACGGTGTTCAAACAAGTCCATCGTGAAACGAATTACCATCGATCTTGACTGCAGGACTACTACTGCCCTTCCTTGAGGTACACAACACGCGCATTTTTTCCGCGCCTGGCATTGTTTTTCTCTCAGGATGGATTTTCATCGAATTACATCAATGTATCAAACTGTGACGGGCATTTAAATTGACCTCCACTTTCAATTGCCCTTAAATTGCCGCGTCAAAGTTGAGTGACAGCGATAGGTGAGTGTATACACGAAATAAACGTTTCTATCTATCTATAGTGCTGCGTATTGAACTGTCCTGTGCGAGCTGCACGAAGAACTGTAAAAATATTATCTAGAAAAAAACTCTTCCACCACAGTCAATTGAAATACAAGTTATATTCAACGCTGGCTTGGGGTGAGAGGGTGCTTGACGTAGATGTGAAATCGTTCACTTTGGGGGTGGCGCAGCCGCACTCGAGTGAAAGGAATTGAAAGCAGTCACGAACCACCACCATGGAGAAAGAGTGAGGGTAGAGGTGATATGTTCGGTCGATAGTCGGTACGCATTTCATCGGCAACGTTAGACGTGTACGTTACCGAGTTTCTTGAAAAAGCATTGCATTATTATATTTTCGGAGAAGTTCATCCGAGAAGCACTCAGTGGTTTGATGAAAGTGCTAATCCAATTCTGTGATTTTTTCCTCAGGTATGGTGTATTGTTGTTTTCATTATATAATTTTTTTAAGATCACGTATATACTATTTTTATCACCATTTTATTATTATTAATTCCTCATGGCGAAAGTTGTAAAAAAAATTGACATTTCAATGTCGGCGTACGGAAAACAGTCTAAAACGTCGAGGTCGTATTTTCTGACGAAGCTTTGATTCCATGACGTTTGTGTAGACATGTCTGTACGAAGGACATAGTCGAGTTTACCTATTCCAGATCGGATCGAGGATTCTGGGTCACCAGATAACATCGACACTCAAATAATGATCGTTAAAAATATAGTTATTATGGAAATTGGGGCATTTTGTTCGAATGACAATGTCTAACGTCTTCCATCTGAATATACAACGCACGAGTGTGCCGTCTCTGTCGCGTGGTATCTGTTCTCGCTCGCAGTACACGCTTACCCCTTCTCTTTCGCTGCCCGTGCTCAGAGTCGGTTTCTCCAAACCTCGGGTCGAAATCGCAGGGATCGTGGGGGAATTTACCCGGGCTCTACTATACCGTCTCAGTATATTGATCCTTTGTGTCAATAACGTTCGCAACGTTGCAGCTACGAAATGACCAAAACTGTCAATCTTACGAGCTGTAGATAACTTCTATATTGCTTCCAATTTTTATTTAAATGTCTTTAATGTTGAAAAGGTTTAAAATGTTCAGCAAGCTTGCTAGAAAATCCCCAGAAATGTTTTACACACAATCCCTACATTTTACACGCAAACAACGATGAGCTTATAACTCAGTTGACCTTAGAAACCCCGTAATTTTTTTTGCGCTTCATTGACGAGATTAATTTTTCTCGATCGGCTTCCTCACTGTTTCTCGAAAATGTTTACAAGTTTTAGGAGAATCTTGTCGTGCGGATAATTTTCTTTACGTAAATAACAATGAGCGACGAAGTCGGTTGATCTTGACAGGGGCGTAATGTTTTTTGGCGATATATTTACGAGCTTAATTTGCCTCGACAATTTTCCTTATCTTCTTAGAAAATGTTCAACAAGTTTGAGGAGAATTTGTCGTGCAAACAACTTTGTGTAAACAGCGATGAACTCCGAAGTCGGTTGACGATATAGTGAAATTTGTTTCGCGAATCGAACAACTTTAGACACGTGCAACACTAATAATAAAACAAATTGGTTATATATGTGTATATATATATATTTGTTTCACGTTATAGCGTTCGATGCAAAACACCCGACGAATCGAATGATGTTCGTCACGGCCATCGACAATTTTTTTCTGTTTCGTAAAAAAAAATTAAGATCGTTAAAAAACTGAACGTAAAATTTTACGAAGCCTCGTTTCGCACAATCGGATGGAGTTTTCGGGGAGGCCCGGCGGTACGTGGCTCTCGACCGGCGGCGGATGGCAAACTAACGGGGCGCTCGATGAACCAACGGATGGTGGCGCCACTTCGAAACTGCATCTTTCTGGCCGAGAACCACTAGTAAGAAAACTCCTTGCCAAATCTCCGCCAACGGATCGTCCGTTTTTTGGCCCCGACGGCGATGTCGATGCAGGAATTACTTGGCTTTTCTCTGGTATTAAATGTCATCTGTGTTTGAGTAATTTTAAATAATTAATCATTTTAAATAATTTAATCATATTTAATAATTTAATCATTTTTAATAGTTTAATCATTTTTATTGGTTTAATTATTTTTACTGAGTAGTGGTAATAGTGGATTTATTAGCAATACGCCGGATGATAAGAGAGGTAACCCCTTTCGATTCCGAATGTCGACGGTTCCAATAAAAATAAAGCACAACAACAAAAACACACATGTGCAACCTGAGGTATGAAAAACAGAGTATCCGCTGAGTCTGTGCAAGGTAGCAAAAAAATCTCGCGTTAAAATCTGCAGAGTAGAGCGCTCGACGTCGCGAGCAGAAGAGACTATTGCGTTCCGACGAATAAAAGTCTGTGCCTGTGCGTATTCAACGACACTCTATGTAGAAATTAGTTCCGACTTTTTTAAATTGTGTAAATACGGTGTGTGAACGATGGACCAAAAATTGTGACGATGTCAGGAACGAGTATTGTAGTTCAGCTGAAACGCTGAAACGAGTTCAGCGCTGAAATGAAACCCACTAAAGCGGTCACGGCTTTGGTCAGACGCGAAGACGGGTTCGCCTGTCTTACCTGCAAGATGGTATCGACGTTATCGACCGCTCGCAGCCAAGGTTGCACTATCTGATTCGTACAATGGCCGGGAAGCGTCGCCACTTGTCAAGGCGTTGAAGCGCGCACGACTTTACCGACGGAGTTTTATTTTTTACTTCGTGAGAAGGAAGGTGTAGATGAAAATGTATTTTTGTTTTCGTTCCTCAAGTGCAATACATTAAGATTATATATACAGTACTTCGCGGCGGCCTGCTTCAGCAGAAGGGCTCTCGCATGATCGAATGGTGATCGAGTTGCACTCGACAAGGAAGGTATAAAAAATAGAAGCTCGTTACTGATTATTTCATTCGGGGGAACGACAATCACCGATCGTACCGCGTTATATAGTAAACAAAAAAAAACAAATAAAAAATAACAAAAGGTTGTTTGATACAATTTACGATGTTATTTTCGAGGGCATCTCGAAGCACGTTACAATATTGTTGTTTTCCGTTAGGGCCCAGTTAACGACCAGCGAGACCTGCGAACAAATAAACGAATGACGCGTTAGAAGACGTGTTGGTATAATTGATTTCGGTTAATTTGCAAGTTTTTAACGACGAAATTTATAATAATAATAATTATTATTATTATTATTATGGCTGAAGGACTCAGGTCGATGGCCCTTTGCCAATGTGTATAATTATCATTAGGAATAAAATTAGTATAAGAACATAACTGTATAAATCTTAAGCTTTGGCAATACGTCTCTTTTATTACTATTATTATTAATATTATTATTATTATTATTTGACGAAAAGAGTCTTCCTCACCTTTGGGTAAAAATCGAGAATCGGAAATTCGTTTTTGTAGATGTACTCAACGCCTGCCGTCAACGGACATCCGACCTTTGTGTTGTCCACCGAGTATATATTGTTGCAAGCATCCGAACCGTCGACGCCGATGAACGGAAGAGAAACTCCGACTATGGAAGCGTGAACGGAAGTGGTGAGACTCTTAATATCGTGATCGGGAATGAACCTCTCCTCGATGGCAACGCGAGTTCTCCTCTTCAGCTTGCACGGTGCCTTATCGCAATTCGTTATTTCGACCTGTTTTATGCCGTCGAAGCTTCTAGCTGAAAAACGATAGGAGACAATGATTAGCCCGTCGTCTCAAGATCGTACAATTTGCGAGAGTTTTCAATTTAAACGTCCACCAAGCGTGACGTTATTGCACGGTGGAGTAAACATCGTCGCTGGGAAAAATAATGAACGCTCATTAAAATCCTACGCAGACAAAGAAAAACATGATTCATTTAAGTAAACTTTATTTCATTCAAGTAATTTCATTTGCACGAAACAAATCGTAAAAAAAATCTGTGTAGGTTGACATGAGTGGTTTCGCTGCTGTACCTAATTATATAATTCTTGTCTTCCACACTTAACTGCGACTTGTTTTATTTTTAGTAGTTATGTATTATATTTTTTATTCTTGCTATCCTTTCTTCTCATATTACTTTGCTAATTTATACTTTCTTTTTATATTCTCATAACATTTTTATTTATTTCCCTTTTGATTTGTATGAACCGATCGGATGTTCGATGAGTTCTCGAATGTGTGCGACAGACAACGCAGACGCCACTTTTTTTCACTGCAATATATCGATGGATACAATATGCTAAACACGTTCAATAAGAAATTTACCGTCTGCCGCGCCGCATTAACATCGCAACCAAAATTATGCAATTGTTTTTATTGCCTTCACTTCGCAGAAAAGATTGCGCAGCTGACTATCGAGACTCGACGATTAAGGTAGGTATTAAGATAATCATCGCACTGACGAGAGTGCAGGCAGTGTGCGAGAAGTTCTCAAGAATTCTGATTTTTAGACAAAAAATCCTATGATCGATTTTAGTTCTTTTTTTTTCCTCACAGATTACGTCGTAAATCTTTACTCTACCTATGCATCGTACGATAAACGACACCTTTGTGTGTAAGATATTCTCTGCCACCGGCAAAAAAATAAAAATAATAATGGTAAGAAATCTAAGGCGTCTTGATAAGGGTCGTTGGATAACACCTGTTAATGCGAACCCTATGATTATACGACAGTCATGAGTGAGTCGCGAGAAGTAGACGGCATTGTGATCGAGTGACTAAATAATCCTGAATTTCCAGACTTGCACCGTGCAACGTCGCTCGAAGTAGATCGCCTTGAACTTGTTCTATTCTCTTTTGCGCTCAAGGACCTCACCGGGGCTTCTGTCTGTTCCCCGGTTTCTCCGGTTTCGGGCATCGTTAGTTCAGCCACAAAAAAGATGATATGAATTTATGAATTTAAAAAAAATGTAGATCGTTCATCAACGTCGACTTTGGTACGAGAAAAAAAAATCGTTTCGAAAAATAATCGAAAATAATCGAACGTTTGATTTATACGGTTTTCCTATTTAAGGGGAAGTGAAACAGCGGTGCGTGCGAGAGGGATAGTTGCAGTTTTCAAATTAACTTTATTCAATGGTGCTCATTTTTTTTTTTTAGAAAAAACGAATTCGGACCGGATGCGAAATTACCGTGCGCATACGGCTCGAATCTGCTTTTTCCTAAAAAAACACCCTTGAGAAAAGTTCATTACAGTTTTCATTACTGACCGTGATATTTCACCTGCTCTTAAATACGTATCGTCTATAAAATCATCAAAAATTAACACCAACAAAAACCTATAGTGTTTCGATAGTCAAAACGAGGCCCATTCCATGCCCAGTCCGTATCAAAAACTGTATCAAAAAGAAAAGTGTCTTCGAAAGCTGACATGTGATCGGTTTTCGACGACACTTTTCTTTTTACCTTAGATAGGGGAGACCGGGGCAATATGGTATAGTGGGGCAAAACGGGTCAGTGAGGGCAAAACTCAATTTTCCAATAATTTTTGGATGTCCCATTTTGTCCCAACGATACATCCGGATTTTCAAAGCCGTATTGCTTGACATACCACCATCGCCACCGTCCAAAAGTTATTGGAAATTTGCGTTTTGTCTCATAATCCCGTTTTGCCCCGCTGTGCCATTTTGCCCCGCTCTCCCCTATCAACGTCCATGAAAAAAGTTGATTACAGTTATTATTACCGACCGTGTTATTTCACCTGCGCTCAAATACGTGTTGTCTATAAAAGCATCAGAAATTAACCCAAAAAAATTTATAGTGTTTCGATTAGTTAACAATCGAGGTTCCACTGTCGAGGAGATCGAGCGACACGTGGCACCTGACAAATGTCCACCTTGCCCGCCGCGAGGAACACAACGACGGTGCACACCGGTGATTTACTTGTCTGGCAAGTGTTGTAATTAAGTGAACGCCGGGGTTCATTAGATTATTACGGGCATCGGTCACGAGAAAGAGACAAGCCGTTCGAACGCAGAAAAAAAAACGTAAAAACGTCGGATGCCTAGAATATTACTTCCGTGTCCGCCGACCTTCACCGAGGCTTTATATTCGTGCCATTCTTCAAACGGTACTGTCGACTCATTAGAGGGGAGGGGGGCGTGCTCGAAAACGGTACCATAAATTATTGGCGGCCAAATTATCCGATTGCTACCCAGGATTACTACACATGTACGAGAATTATTATTATTCTTTTTTAGTTATACATCCCTGAAATTATTTACTCAACACCGAGAATTTTTTTTTTTTTTTGATTAACCAAAAGTCGCACACCGAGAAAAAAAAATGTTCGATTAACCAAATTCGCGGTCACATATGTGCGAAGCCGTTACTTTGTTGGTACGACTAAATCATTATTTTATTGAACGATTGTTCACTTCAGTCGATTCAAAAGTATTTCGATTCTAACCAAATGTTTTATTGTACCGACTAAATAGCCATTGAACGCGGGTGAACGCACCATGAACGCAGTGACATACGCGGCAAAGCTGTTATTTGTTCGGTGCAAATGAAGCATCGATTTGTGCTTCGACCAATTCAAAATTTCTCGATTCAAGCAACCGTTCTTGTTCCAACCAAACACCTTTGAATAAACCTTTGGAAATTTCCCTACAACCACCGTACTGGGAAAAATAAATAGTTGGATTCAGCAAACGCGCGGTGACATACGTTCAAAGGTACAACAAATATGTTTGTTTCAAACGACAAATTTTGAAAAAATTGAAGCATATAATTAACAAAACAACGCTTTATTTGTCCCAAATAAATATAACATATAACAGCCGGAAACGCCTATCACCTTGGTCGATCCAAAAATTAATTTTTATCAGTGAAATTATGTTATCGGAAGGTGAAAAAAAATGTGAGGTGCGATAGGAATGCGCGAGGCCATACGCGAAGCGACATCGCGATCCCAGGCGAGAGGTCGACGAGTACTCGATAAACTCGGCCAGCCGGAGAATTACGATAATTGACAAACTCACCGTTGCTGCATTGCTTAACGTCGGTGGCTTCGGCGAGAACGAGGACCGCCGCTACAACGAGAAGCGTTTCTCTCAGCATCGCGGTGAAAGTCAGCGGTTGCCTTCTCCGTGTACGAGTGAAAAAAATAAAATAAAGAGAACAACACGTAGAACTGCGGGGACCGACGTTTGCACCTTGGTTCGCTGTGCGCTCGGTCGACTCGTTCGCCAGCTAGGTCCGTTCAGGCCCAAGTCCGACTCTCGACTGCCGACGCTCTCGGTAAACGGTGTCCGAGATCGCGCTCACTCGAAACTCCGGCGATCGTTGACAAAGTTTACTTTTAAATAGAGTCGCAACGGGGATTCTGGAGGGATCGGGCAATCCAGAGGGGGTGGAAGAGCGCCGCAGACATTTCCGACGGCCGCGCTGGGAGGCGGGACGAAGAGGGGCGATTCGTTCGCAACTTCGTTCCTATCGCGTGATCGGCGAGGATTCATCTTTTCCTTTCCCACCGCGCTCGACGATCGGCCCGAGATACCGGCGAGACCTTCGGAACCGAAGGACGATCGGAGAACTGCTAACTATGCAGTTCCCAGATACCTTTGCGCGGTCGCTCTGCCGCTAAATTCGAGACACGTATCTCGTCAATCGTCTTCCTTCCTGCTAGTGTGAGACTCCTCCGACACACATGCACAGCGATAGGAAAGATTTTACAAACTCATTTGTGTTTGTAAAATCTTTCACTTCGGGCATGCGATTTTTTTTTCACAAATGTCACAAAAATCAAATATGAGGCCAAGAGTAAAATAAGTTGTAGTTTCGCACTTTTCAGTTTTTCACGAAAATCTAATATCATGCCAAGAGTAAAATAAATTGTAGTTTCGCACGTTTTCAGTTTTTCACAAAAATCTAATATCACGCTAAGAGTAAAATAAGTTATAGTTTAGCAAGTTTTCAGTTTTTCACAAAAATCAAATATCATGCCAAGAGTAAAATAAGTTATAGTTTAGCAAGTTTTCAGCTTTTCACAAAAATCGAAGAGTAAAATAAGTTATAGTTTAGCAAGTTTTCAGCTTTTCACAAAAATCAAAGAGTAAAATAAGTTATAGTTTTGCAATCAACGGTGAAGAGTAGATTAAAAATTGCCTCTAAACGATGAAATTCGCAAATTCCGGTTTACTATTTCCTACAATAAATGTTGACAGTTTCAATTTTATGAGATGTAGACATTTTTTCATGTTACAAAAAAGGTGCAAAGTAATTTGCACGTGACTTCCTCATTTATTGCAATTTCGCGCATAGATTCCTCCACGGGGAAGTCAAAATCGATGAACCAACTAACTCATCAAGAAAGCTACGCGCAAATTACTTCCTATTATTATTATATAGGGTAGAGCGGGGCAAAATGGGGCAACGGGGCAAAACGGGGTTTTTGGGCGAAACGTCATTATCCAATCATTTTTGGATCGGACGAGGTGGCAAAACAGGGCAGAAAAGCCTGATGTATCCGATAGGGCGAATTCGGCATCCAACAATTATTGGAAAATGACGTTTTGCCCAAAAACCCCGTTGTGCCCCGTTGCCCTATTTTGCCCCGCTACCCTACTTGGGCGACTCGTGGGCACATGTACGTCGAATGGATCTATGGGACTTTGTACAGAATGCCGATAGTTCCCGACGGGAGACACAGTATACATACATTGACCGAATGACCAACGAGAGAGCGAGGCTGATAGAGAGGGTCATTTGTAAATATTGATTTAGGATAACAATTATTTGCTTCCGAAGTGGCGATCTTCGTCGCCGTCGTAATCGTTGTACAGCTGAGACGTTCCAAGATTGACTTGAAATCCATTGTACACCGTGTCTCGAACTATATTCTGTTTGGCTCCGCGTTAACGAGAACGATATATGGATATCGGTAGACACCGGACAGTGACGTGTTTACGCGCTGGCGGTGAGACTTGTCACGGGTTCGGGTTATGCTATAGGGGATAGTGGGGCAATACAGTGAGGGCAAAATTCAATTTTCCAATAATTTATGGATGCCCCATTTTGTACCAACAATACATCTGGATTTTCAACCCCGTTTTGCCCCATGAACATTGTCACCAAAAGTTATTGGAAAATAGAGTTTTTTCTCATACTCCAGTTTCGCCCCGCTGTGCCATTTTGCCCCGCTCTCCCCTATTACAATCCGATATACACACCTGTTAGTATGTGCAGATACGCGTATGGTCATCGGTGATACTATTCCACGCGAGTAACCAGGATCTGTCGACAAATTAGCTCTACAACTGAACTGTTAAGCTGGCGTACGGAGCAATGGGCGGTCCGAGGGCGACGATTTATGGTGCGAAAATCAGTCGAGCTGATCTCAACCGTCGTTGCGCGAATGCAATATCATATCTCAGAGTGATTCATCGTTACGATTCCCGGTAAATGTGTTGAGACAAAAAATTGAGGTAACCCTGGTGACTTTGCTTCTAAAGTCACCGTTTTTTTGTTATTGTTGGTTGACCTAAGAGATCGTAATGTAAAGACTTTTATCGAGCCAATCGAAAAGGTATGATCCGATGACTTGCGCCGATTAAAAATGATGGATGGACGATGAACAATGTATGTGATTATAAAGCAGTCTTGTAGGATTAATGTACACCATCGAAGATTTATTGACGAAGGTTATGCACTTTTACGGCGTTCACACCACCTATGTACACGTGCATGTTTTCTCGAGCAAACGTTATTTTCCTGACAGGTATATTATGTACTCACATCACGATATTACATTGTAAAAAAAATATGCTACGCCATAAATTATCGGTAATTATCGGGCTAGGAGCGATAATTACCGATTTTTTTGTGATGATCATTTGTGCCGACACTAAAAAAAGCGGTATGAAATTTAATGTATCGATACTGGAAGTTTTATGCATATTAAATTATGTATATTAAGCAAAAAACATTCAGTCCGGTACATTTCATACACAATTTTTTTAACAGTGGATATTCCGTACTCACGTCACGATATTAAATTGTAAAAAAAATATGTTATGCGATAAACTATCGACAATTATCGGGCTCGTCAATGATTCTATTTATATTGCCATAAAAGTCTTGTAGCCGGAAACTGACGGGCCTCGCTCGTATTCAACACTGTCCGACGAAGCGAATGTCACGCGTGCGAGGCATGAGCGATCGGCGACGCTCCTGGAATCTATAATCATTTCCACGTCGTTTTACGCCGAACTGTAGTACGATATTGCAACGAAACGCCGGTCATTCAGTGCCTCCGGCGTTGTTATTCGACTATGTATATTCCCCCGTCACGACGACGAAAGATATGAGCCGGCGATGAAAGATCGGCACCGTTGACGGCGCGCCTTCTCGCTTCCGGGATATCAGAATACAGATTCGTCGGGGTCATTCGGAGGCGGTGGAGTGAATAATCTTGTCTCAGGTGTTGCTGAACTTTAACGTTCTCACGGACCTTCTCGGCATGTTTCGAACTCCAATGATCACTACGCAATTGAGGCGAAAGACGTGATCCAACGATGAAAAATCGGGGCGGCTGGGATATCAGACATACAGATACGTTTTCATTTTTTTTTTTTTTAATAGTAATGTCTATTGTCAGTAGTTGATACAATATACCTTACTGGCTAAAATAACATACAAAAAGGCAAAAAATATGGTGTAAATAAACTTGAGCACAAGGATGCGATTCTCGCTTATTGAATAGTCTCGTGGTTTGCATTCTGGTAAGTTTCGCTAGAGGAATGAGAAGTATTAAGGGCTATAGTTTACCCTGACATACGTTGACTCCTCATCTTTCCAGACTCCAATGATCAATACGCAATTAAGAGCCCGAAGATCTTTTCCTCGCAGCCTGTTTCCCACGGGCTCTTCGTACACACGCACCTGACATTTTCCATACGAAACAAAAAAAGACGGTCGGAATTGAATCATAATGAACTTTTTGTTCCGAAGTGAGCGACTGTGCCTGCTCCGCTCGCACGTCACTGAGAGTGAGGGGAAGCCAACGCGCATGACATAATTGGTCTCGTTCTTGAATAAAAATTAAATAAAGAAAATTGAAAACGTGATTTCTGAGATTCGATTGTCGATCGCTCACTTCGCCCCGCTCCCACAAGACAATGCACATGTGTCGAGAAAACACGTGTTCACGTGGAATGACACACGTTCGATCGCGGCGAAGTCGACAGGTTCTCCTTCTCCAGCTCAATTTGCCGTTACCGTCGTCGCTATCCGCAGACTTCGATGCGCACAGATTATTCGAAACAAAAGATGGACCCTGGACGTTGTCGCGATTCAATGGCGCCGAGTGGGAAGTACGAGAGTCGAGCGTTGACCGTGGGTAAGAGAGACACTGGTGAGAGGATCCTCTCTTAATTTCCGGTGCTTTATTTGCGATTCCATAGAAACCGCTTTCATTTCCGGTCCAGTCTCCGGCTCGAACACATTAGACTGTGCAGGTACGATGAACCGGAGAGTGAAACGAAAACTGGCGGTAACAGAAATATCGAGAATACGAATGAGTTGTCCTCTGGGTCGGATTTAGTCGCGCGTGATGTGCCTACCGAATCTCGGGTAATGGACGGTAATTTTTGACAGTCGACCGAGACGTGTAGACCCTAAATTCAATATAACGATATTGAATTAATATTTTTTTCGTACCGAGTAATCCGGTCCACAATGAGAAACACGTATGCGCGAAGTGTGTTTCGCGAATTCGAATCAAAGGGTCCAATTAAAAGTATTTAATGATTCACGACTGAACTTTGACTTCCCCGATGGGAGAGGAGGAGTTATCGTCTGCAAAGCGCTTGTTAGACTAATTAGAGAAAGATACGAGCGTACAGACGTATCGAGAAATTCCCCTTTGCCAATTCGAAACGAGACGTTAAAGCAATCTTCATCTAGCGGATAGTTTCTATTGGGCAAACGCTTCTTGCTCGGGTAAACATAATTCTTTGAGTCGTAGCGTGCACTGAGAAAAAAATTTGTTGGATTAATCAAAAGTCGCAGTGAACAAACGTTCAAAGCTGTTATTTGTTTTGTACAAATAAAGCATTGTTTTGTTAAACGACTATTTGCTTCAATTTATTCAAAATTTCTTGACTGAAACAAACATTTTTGTTGTACGAACAAAATACACCTTCGAACGTATGTCACCGCGCATTTGTTTAAGGCAGTACTAGCACAATGACTGACGCCGCCTAAGTTCGAGAGAAAAAAGACAAAGATTACAAACACTTCTCGATGAGAAAAAAATCTGTAAAAATTCTAGCATATAAAAGGTACTGAAAAGATTGTTTATGCATAATAATATTTTCAGAATGTTCATAACAAATTACTGAAAAAAAAATTGTGCAACAAATAACCCGACAAAGAAATTTTTTTATTACGAAAATGATTTGTTAATTTTTCTGAATACGTATGAATTTTTTCAGAATTTTATTTAATACTTGAAAATTACGATTCTAAACAAATTTTAACATAGAGGGAACGAATAACATTTTGGGATCATTATTATGGACGAACAATCTTATCAGCATCTTCCATATGCTTGATTTTTTCAGATTTTTATCCGATCGAGAAGTGTCTCTTTCATTCCTCTCAAACTTAGGCGACGTCAGTCATTGCGCTAGTACTACCTTAATTCAACCATTTCTTTTTCTCAGTGTGGTCTTTGCCTCGTTGAGTTTCCGGGAAACACGGACGAGGACACATTACCATTCCGTCGGCTAGGGAGAATTTTTATGGTGACCGAAGGTCGCTGTAATACCGACAGCTGGTAAGAGTGAACCTAGCCTGCCGTCAAGGAGAACATCCTCAGTCGAGCGCTTATCATAAGATTCCGAGCCGTTCGACGTCTGCCACGAGCGTTGACTCGAACTACTCGTACCAGATGCCACCTGCAAAAATTTTATCACCGAATATTAGCCCTTTCATCGACCAATTCGGCGGATGGCTGAAACGGCGTTCGCTTTTGTTGGTTTTTCGCTTTTATTTGTTTATCCAGAATTGTTGTCATTGGATCTCCGTCAGTACACTTTTTTTACATCCGTAACGAAACCAATTAATATTCATGGCATTTTTTTCCCGGCATGCGAATTATATTGAAAATTTCGTATTGAAAATTTCATATTGAAAATTTCATATTGAAAATTTCATATTGAAAATTTCGTATTGAAAATTTCATATTGAAAATTTCATATTGAAAATTTCATATCGAAATGTTGCAATGACACAACAGCTCTGAGTCACATCATCGGGCTGCAAAAGAGGCCGTTTTTTCCGCGACGATAAGCAAATTAATGCAATAAAAATGCGCAGAATTAAAAACAGGAGCTGTTAGAGTCGTGGCTCGGTTGCTTTTTACTCAATCCACTCCGCACCATTTCGCACGAACATCCACATGACTGACCGCTAACGGGCCGAATACTCGCAATATATTCTACCCATCAATTACCATTCATGCGCTTTACTCTCCGAATATTTACCGGGCGTCACACGTTAACGGTCCATTAACGAAAATTTCATCACCGTCAGTAAAATTACGTCACACCATAGAACGGCAAGAACGGCGACGTGTCCTGCGCCGAATTTCGACCTCGAGTTCCCAGCCATACAATTCCCCACGTGACTATACGCCAATCGTGTCTCTCTTCGTGTCTCATTAAATCATCATCATCATCACCCCGTTCGATGGCCAATCGACATGTACGCGCGTTCGCTGATTTTAGTATTCCGCGGGTTTGGCGAAACGATTACATTTATTTAACAGCGATACGCATAACAACCCAAGTGAGATTTAAACATCGGCGCGGCTGGAGGACCGCACCAGTTGTCGAGGGTTTTGCACTCGTACGGATCCAACATGTCGGCTCGACGAAGAATTTTATCACCGCGGTTTGTTTAGATTATACCGGCATATTATGTCATTATGTTTACAGTTTTTGTTCGCACAATTCTGAGTTTCTGGAATTGTCAGTTTTATCCATAAAATTCTTAACCAGATACGCAAAATTTTGGTCCACCCGGTTTCTGGAAAAAATTACCATATCAGTTGGCTAAAAATTTCCCATATGGCTAGTGGTGGTGCTGGTGTATGTTGCCTGACCGAAATTCACCGCATTACTTGGTAGTTTTTCCGAGATCCGTCTCTCAGTGTATTCATTGTACAGTATCGGAGGCTGTGCTCTATTTCGTAGGGGAGAGCGGGGCACAATGGGGCAACGGGGCAAAATGGGGTTTTTGGACAAAACTGAATTTTCCAATCATTTTTGGATCGGACAAGGTGGCAAAACTGGGCAGAAAAGCCTGATGCATCCGATGGGGCGAATTCGGGCATCCAAAAATTATTGGAAAATGACGTTTTGCCCAAAAACCCCGTTTTGCCCGAAAACCCCGTTTTGCCCCGCTCTACCCTACATTCATCGTCTGCGGACATTATTCGAAGACCATGAATCCGCCTCAAAGACAACAATTACCTCCGCCAAATGTTTTCGATGCCAAACTATAAAAGGAAACTGTTTGACCGGCCATATCACCCTGTAATTACGGGAGAAATTACCACGTGGCGTATCGCACTAACCCCTGCACATACAATCGTACAAAATTCGGTGCAATCATACACTGTAAAAAAATTTTGTTTGAAAATTAATGAACAATATTGGAAACTTTTTTACATAAACCGTTTCTGAAATTTCCAACACATGTGCGTTGCAATTTTACAGTAAAACTTGTATTTTTCATGAACATTTTTGTAAATTTCAAGCAAAAGATTTGTAATTTTAATATCTGGTATTTTTATTTTACAAGCAGAGTACATTAATGTGTAATTAATATGAGTAATGTTTGCAAATTTCAAGTTCCAGTAGGGTAAAAGTATTAGTTATATGGGCCGATGCATATATCATTGATTTACGTGTTAATCGAGGTGGGTCATATTCACCACTTTTCCCCTACATTAAATTTACAATTAATTTTTACAGTGTACCATGTCTACATACACTAAAAACAGTCCAAACGGCAGCGTCATTCGTTTACCGTCTTAAAAGACATTACCGGTCGCCATATCACCCGCTTGTTAATATCACCCTGACTTACCCCGTATTCTGAAAATACACGCAGGTAAATCGTCGACGCTATCTCGTTACACCCGCGAACAAACATTACCCCGTTCAATATTGCCCTCCCTTTTCGGAGTATCGTGCAAAAAACGTATGCGCACAACCGACGTTTCTCACCGATATCGTTGTTACCGCACTTCGGTCCCGTTTCAACGGTAATGAAGACGTAGCGGCGGTTGCCGCGTTTCGTTCCGCCAACGTAATTGCGAGAGCGTTACACACGTCCGGGAGTTTAATAGCTCTCGCGCAGGACAACGAACGCGTCGGGGGGTTGCAAAACTGCACGCTTCGCTATCAGTGATATCGGAACAGTTATACCACACGCGGGACATCTGATTACATTACATTTTGATACGTTAGCCCGGCCCGAATTCCCAGCCTCGTCATAATATCGCAATGAGGGGGCGGGGGCGTCAACACGAGCGTGCGATAGCGTGAGCAAACGAGCCGGAAGCGTACCTACTCCGTTGTGCATCGTCCGTGGAAATTTTACGCTGCGGTTATTTCCATACCGGGAAATTACACACGGACCACGCTGCCGATATAGATGAGCGCCGATTGCATAAGCTCCTGGCGTTTTGCATGGTGATGCTGTGTTTGTTCGCGGGCCATAGGTTACATCCTTCTTTCCAGAGTCTCGCCCTACATCGCCCCCGTGTCTATATTCATCCAGCGTCTACCGCGAAAATCCATAACGCAGTTTCTTGCACAAAGTAAGCTTGCGGAAGCTTTCATATCGATAGACAAACACCCGCACTACCCGAAGTCTGGAAACTCCTCCTCGCGCTCTCCCTCAGAGCGTTTACCATCCCGGAGCTTTTCCATGATCGAAATTTTAATGGAAAGATCACAGATCACCCCCCCCCCCCCCCCCCGAACCGTTTCGCTCGGCCACGTCTTCTGATTCGTCGAATTCTTCGATGTCGTAATGTCTTGTTTTAATTTTCTCTTTTTTACTGTATTTTTTTTCTTACTGCCGGAAAATCTCAAGGTCGATTTTGAGGGTTCGACAATCCGGGGTGGGTTTCTCGAAGCGTGAATATAAAATGTTGTGCCCATGGATTCGGAAGATCACAGATCATTCCTCCGAACCCTTTCGCTCGGCCACGTCGCTCGACTCGCCGAATTCTTCGATGTCGTTATGTTTTATTTTATTTTTCTCCTTTTTGCTCAATTTTTTTTATACATCCAGAAAAACTCAGGCTCGATTTTGAGGGTTCGGAAATCCACGGTCGGTTTCTCGAAGCGTGAATATAAAATTTTGTGCGCACAGATTCGGAGAATCCCAGGCTGCCGATCGAAGGGTCGGCGGAAAGAACGATCGCCGCTATTTGGAAAAATCGCAGTTCGACGAGGGCGAATTAACAATTTGGCCGGCGAGAGGGTACTCGTGAGTTCAATCGGAAGAAAATAGGAGTCGAGGGTCTTTCGAGGTGGAAGATCCGGGAAAGGGATCGAATCCGCTGCGGCGCGGAGTTCGAGGCGAGAGTTTCGGCGAGCCCGTCTTTTCCAGAGTATCGGGCGCACCGTTAAATATCTTCGGCAAACGGAAGTGAGGTAACTCATTTCCGTTTCATTGAGGGCAGCGGACCCCGCGTCAAAACCGCGGGACTGAAAGAGCCGCGAGTGAATGAGAGGGAACGGGGTGGCTGTCGGGACTTTCGGCGCGGAAGCCACCGAGGCGCAGGCTCGAGAGGGCTGGAAGAACAAAAAGCGATGGGATAACAGAACGAACGGAGCTTTCGAAGTTGAAAAGGGAAAAAGCGAAGAGTCGGATGAACGGATTAATTAACGTTACGTAATTAAGTTTGAGTTTCTCGGCGTGGACGCGGCGAACCGTTGACGAGAAAATAAAAGCTTCCCTTCCCCATTACAGCCGAGGACCACGGGGATTCACGATGGAAAAAACCACAAACCCCATATTGCATCATCGCGAATGGAAAATGTCCGAACGCCCCGCGCTTCTGGTCGAAAAAATCCGACTTTCGACGTTCGAACGAAATACGCGACCGCATGAAATTGATTACGCATTGGAGGAATAAACAAAAAAAATTGCTCGCTCATGTATTTATGTATTTTAGCTGTGCACGCTCTTTACAGCGAGCGAAAAATGATGACGATATTGAGTCTGTTCGACGAAAACATTGCGAGAATTCATCGATTTATATTTTCGCTCCTCAAGCGGAAGTTGCATTTTGATGTTTATCGTTCCGAAGGGTTTATTGTGCAATAAAATTTGTTTATAATTAAAAAACACTGCTTGCCCGGAGGTATTTTTCCATTTCTCGACGTATCAAAATACGCTCGTTTGTTCCATGGAATTTTTTTTTATTTGTGCGCACTGTTTGCCGGGAAGCAACTGAAAATGCACAGCGCTGCTCTGTAACGGTGCTTCGTGCACGCATTAATGAGAGGAAAAAAGGTTCGCGAGCGCGAGTCTTTCCAATCGCCGGAAGAGCGCGAAATTTTACCGTCTGGCAATATACTTGTGTAATTTATTCCGAACGCTGAATAATTGATGCAAGAACCAAAGGGACAGCGGATTGGAATCGCGGCAGTCGCGAGGTACACTTGGAATTATTGACGAGTCGCTCCCCCGGGGGTGGGGCGCAACGATCCTCCGCTATTACCGTCGCACGACTTCACCCTCCTTGAATATTCATGACTTTCGAGTATTTTCTTTTATTATTTTTTTTCATCCTCTCGTGTCTCTCTTTATCTCACCATCTTCCATTTTTGTTTACCTCTTTCCGTACAGGATGAAATTCGAGGGTTCGCAGGAAAAATTCCATTTCCATGTGCCCAGTGGCGATTCGATGAATGCGTTCGCAATATAAAAAAAATGTATCAGTAAATATCGAGCTTCGTACTCTTTGCATTTCTATAGCCGGAGTGTACGGTGTGAATGCCATCGATACAACACAAATCGACGTTTGCAACGTTGAAGTTGTATGACAAAAAAAAAAAATTGCCGTATGTATTGCGATCGGGAACCTTCCAGTCTGGCAAGATAAACCGATCCGATTGGTTCGGTTTATCGATACCTGCAACGCTTGTATTTGTATACGAGCAAATGTTGAAATTTTTTTTATTCGCCTAAGGGTTGAATCTTAGTTCGAACTTGATTGCGTGCTCAAGTTTGATCTTAAGTTTGAACTTGACTTCGACCTTCAGATCGAACTCGAACTTGACTTCGAACCTCAAATTTAAGATACATCTTAGGCACGCAACAAAGTTCGGGTCTAACTACGATCTTAAGTCCGATCTCAAGAGCGACTTTAAGCACAAACTAACTTCTTAAAACTCGATCCTAAGTGAGTTCACTCACCGCAAAAATTTCCTGAATAATCTTGATTCATTTTGCCCCACTCTGTTTATAAAAAAATGGACCCTAAAAAGATTTTTTAGGATATCTTCTTATCGCTTCTTATTAATTGGAACTTAAAGGCGATCTTAAGCACGCAACAAAGTTCGGGCCCAGCTACGATCTTAAGTTCAAACTAATTTCTTAAAATTCGACCCTAAGTGAGTTCGCTCACCGCGACAAATTTCCTGAATAACCCAGATTCATTTTGCTCCATACTCTCTATAAAAAAAAAATAGCTTCCTCTATGAGGAAGTAACAAATTGACATGGTCTCTCCATGCTCTAATTACAACGGCCCGAAAATTTGGCGAGACGATGCACCTCGGCTAGAGTTACCACGGTACACATGTTCTATTTACCAACGGCGGTTGCTGTTTCAGCCGAGGGATATTTCGCGCTTGTTACAGAAAATAATTAGTGACGGCGTCCAGGCCGGGCTCGCAGAGGCCGGCGGGCGTTCGGCGTTCTCCACTCCGTGTATAAGTACTGTATACATAGTATGGAACACCGACGGGCAGCTCGGCACCGCCATCGTACGAAACAAATTTGCTCGCCGTGCACCAAACTCCGTTTCGCTGCATCTCATCGTTGCCGGCGCTGTTGCTGCTGCTGTACCTCCTTGTGATAGCGGGGAAGCTTCGTCCCTTGGTTACTCCGAACCGGTTTACCTGCATCCCCGTTCTCGCCGTACCACATTTGGCGTATGTTTCGGTAAAGCACGAGTCTGTAGTTCCCGTTGAAGGGGTGTTTGGACGTAAAACGTTTATGACCCACGATGTTACGTTCTATACAATCCAGCCAGAGGATCAGCAACCCTTTCCCCACATGCACGCACACTAACCGTATATTACACCGCGTGAGCCCAATGTTCGAATTAAGCCACAAACTCCCCGGTTCACCGATTTCCTCACAGCCGCTCCTCACCCGCTTCCTCCCGCTCGCCCCTGGCTCGTCCGTGTGTACGGAGAGTAAATGTTTATCGCGCAGAGTAATTCCGGACGATATCGCTCGATATGATGGTTTTCTTAAAGGGGATGGACGGGATCCATTACCTTCAAGAGGTCGATCGGCGATCGGCACTGGGGATCGAATTTTAGATAGTTTGGAATTAAGATCGCTCTTGGGATCGAACTTAAGATCGAGCGCTGAGGAAAATGCTAGTATTTTCTACTATAACCAATAGTTTCCAGAGGGAACGTTCGTATGGATAGTTCCTGATATATATTCAATTGGTTAAATTATAATTATGGTAGCAACCATGATTTTTTGTCATTGGCGTAACTATAAATCGTAGATGTTCCCCTCGGGAACTATTTTTTATGGTATAAAGTCAGTATTGTTGCTTTAACTCATATAGATAGTTTCTGATATATATTCAATTGGTTAAATTATAATTATGGTTGCAACCATGATTTTTTGTCATTGGCGTAACTATAAACCGTAGACGGTCCCCTCGGGAACTATTTTTTATGGTATAAAGTCAGTATTGTTGCTTTAACTATGTAATTTTTTCTCAGTGAATGTTTGGTCCGATCGTCAATGGGGGCTTACGATTTATCTTAAGTTCGAACTTATGATCGAACCTCAGTTCACATTTGATGTAGTGTTTAAATTTGATCGTAAAGTCCTTAAGTCTGAACTCATATTCGATTGTAGTTCAAGTTTGATATCAAGCTCGAACTCCGAAGATAAATCTTAAGATCGAATTTAAGGTTTATCTGAAGATAGAACTTGAGATAAATCTTAAGCACGCAATGGTGTTCGGATGAAACTTCGATCTTTATTCCAATCTCAAGATCTTGAGTTGAAACTTACGTCTTAAAATGCAACCCTAAGTGATCCGAACGTCGATGCATATTCGATAGGTGACTTCGTGGTGCCGAATTGTTAACGAACTACATCACACGGCACACCATATCGCCCGGAGTTACCCTTTTATTTTGAGGCAACAGCAGACACAAACTAAGATAAATCCGCCACGTAGGCTGCTCTTCGAGGAAACTCGCGGTGAGTTTTCGCTGTCGAAGTTTGTAAACACTAATAGCTGGTGGATTAAGCTACGAACTCCCCGTTCGCCGATTTCCTCATAGCCGCTCTTCGCCCGCTGCCTCCCGCTCGCTCCTGGCGCATCTGCGTGTAGGGAGAGTAAATATTTCTTGTGTATTATTATTATTATTATTTAGTTTACGGGATAAACCCTTTTACATACAATATTAAAAATACATCTGTAAATTGATAAATTCATAAAAAAATAAAGTTAGGTTATCGGGTGATTTGTTGGGAATTTTTATTTTCGTTTATTTGTTAATAACATTTTGGAATTACTCTTATGAAAAATTAATGTTTTCAGTACCTTCCATACGGTTGATTTTTTTCAGATTTTTATCTCATCGAGAAGTGTTCGCAATTTCTCTCTCAATCATCTCCGAACTCACGTGGGCTCAGGCTGCCCGCTAGCACTACCATAAAGAGATCAATCGGAGATTGGCACTAAGTCAATCGACCATCGGTGCAGAGTTCTTCGCACGACGCGATTCGAATGATTCGATGGGTGACTTGGTTCTTGCCATTATTAACAAATTAGGGTAGAACGGGGCAAGATGGGGCAACGGGGCAAAACGGGGTTTTTGGTCAAAACGTCATTTTCCAATAATTTTTGGATGTCCGAATTCGCCCAATCGTGTACATCAGGCTTTTCTGCCCAGTTTTGCCACCTTGTTCGATCCAAAAATAATTGGAAAATTTAGTTTTGCCCAAAACCCCCGTCTTGCCCCGTTGCCCCATTTTGCCTCGCTCTCCCCTACATCACCCGGTACGCCAGATCATCCTCAGTTACCTCTTATTCCGAGGCAACAGCAGAGATTTGCAAAAAAAAAAAAATGAAAAAACTGCAACGTAGAAAAATCTGCTCTTCGAGGAACCTCGCGGTCAGACGTTGTTGTCGAAGTTTGTACACACTAATAGCTCGCGGATTCGCCTCGAGGGTACGATAAATCGGAGCCCGTCGGAGAAGCTGCGGTAAAAAAGGCCTCGCGAAGATAAATCGTTAGCAACACGATCGACGATGTTTTTCGAGGGTATCGAAGAAACAGACCTCGCTCACGTGGAGCTACAATCCAGAAACCCTCGCTTTTTACTCTCCGCTAACAATGTAACATCTTTGTCCAGATTTCCAACGAGGGTTCCCATGTGCGGATGTTTAATGATCGCAATTTTTTGTTTAGTTTGTTTCTTCGCGACTTCGCCAAATGGCGTAATTTTGATAATTTTACTGGGGGGGGGGGCGGGGGGTGGGGGGGGGGGGGGGGGGGGGGGGGGAATCGGGGTTGAGCGGATCGTTTATTCTATCAACGATTTCGATTGGACCAATATTGATTCCCCTCGGAGAGGGAGAGAGCGGCTTCTTGCCGAAGCTCATGGAATCTTGTCGGCATTGGAGATACAGCCAGACGGATAGATATGTGTATATAAGCCGCGGTTGGAAGAAAATCTCGGGGTGGATCTCGATGAAGAAGTCGCCACTGAGGGTGCCGGTGAGGATCTCTCGTTATTTATTCAGAGTCAAGAAACGCCAGTGGAATTCGAGGTGATCGCGATACCCGGTGGGAGAATCGGGTTTTCCAACTGCACCCTCTCATCCTCCCTTCATCCCTCCTCATCGCCCCGCTCTTTTACCCCCGAACCTCGTAGCGGGAGAGCAACCATTAATAAGTTCGAGCGGCTGGAAGCAGACTGCTTGAACTTTTGACGAAATTTAATGGATCTCGAAACGGGATGGTTGATATAGAGATATGGGGGATGCACTTTAAGGGAGGGCGTGGGAAAGAGCAAAATAGTTTATATAACGAGACGAACAAGTCAGATATCATGCCAATTTAGCTCGACGAAAGAGCGCTATATATTTTTATTGAGAATACAATATTCACTCGCCTTGAATGTACAACTTGCGCTGCACTGTCGAGACATTCGAAGCGAGCGAATCGCCTACAAAGAAAACTTGTTAGAATGATAAAAATGATAATAATAATAACAACGAACCGAAAGGAAATTTCGTGGAGAAATAACATTTTCGTCGACGAAATCGTTGTCAGCCGTCACTTTTCCCAAACAGTTACTTTCAAAGTGAAGCGATTCAAAATATTCAAATACATACTGTTAATATTATTATACATGTATCGATGATCACATCATGCAAAACGTTGCCAATAAATAAAATTTATATTATATTATATTATATTATATTTTATTATATTATATTATATATTATTTATTATATTATATTATACTAGCAGGTTGTTGAGGCTCGCGCGCCCGCAGTTTCAGTGCGTTAAATTTGATATTTTATATTTTTTTATTGAAGAATTGCAGCAATTTGCAAATTAAAAAAAGTGTGTTCCTACTAAAATTGTAGTTACTCTGGGACTTTGGCCCAAGACTTTTAGCCGTAAAGACGTAAAGTTCGCGGCTAATGGGGCATGAAATTGGCTGCTAATAGGCGGTGGGACAAACAAACAAACAAATCCACAATTTTCCAAAATATGTATTAGATATTTTTGTATTATTATTATATTATATTAATAATGTCATCGGAGCAACGTCGTTAATTTCCATGCGACAAGAAACCGAAGATTTTTAGTGCACATTATTTTCCGCCGTGTAATCCGTAGAAGGATTCGGCGTACGCCGGAATATTAATAGAAAAATAATTATAGCGAAAAAATCGTGTCGCCGAGCCCGGGGAAGTACGCGAGTGTCGATGAAGCGGTACGTGAGGACGCAAGCGCGATTTGATTTTGCGCCTCGATTGTTTGGGAGCCGCAAACAAATTGCGTGTCCCCCCCTTCTCGCGGACGTTGAAGCCGAGCCGAGGAGAAATCGAGTTCCCGTCGTTCGAGCGTTCAGCGGCAGTGACGATCCACTCGCGGCGGCGTTGAGTCGCGCTCCATTGAAAAACGAGCGCGTTCGTGCCCAAACTGGATCACCAAACGCATGCATCTCGCCCTCGAGAGAGTCCCGTCTGTGAATTCGCCGCATGCGCGGGCAAATTCTCCATTTACTTATTTATCGTAGGGTCCGGGTCGCGGACGTGCGTGGGCGATCGCCCAGCCTCGGTCCATTAAGCCCGTGCCGAAGCTCCATCCGGGAGATCAGCGTGCTCGATGCCAATGGCGAATCACGCGCGACGAAGCCCCGCGGGATATCCGCGAGTGGCATGAATTTCGGATCCGCGCATAATGGCCCGGTAACTCGCGCTTCGGCTAATTTTTTTGCATCGATAACCATCGACGCGGATGGTCCGTCGCACGACAGGCGCATATTCCTTCCCGGTAACACCTTCGTTGCAAACAGCATAGGCAACCACCACGTCAGCAACAGCTGTTGCTACGGCAGAGCTTTTTCCCCATCGCCAGGTGCCGCGCGCCACCAATCATCGTCGAAAAAAAAAAAGAACAAACAGGCGCTTGATCCTCCCGCCCAACAAAGAGTACAATCGAAGCTAGAGTATGTGCTTGAAGACGAAAAAAAAACATAAACAACGGTAACGTAAAAAAGATCGAACAAAAATAAGGCTACGATTATAAGCAGATAAGAGTTTCGGGCTTTTCATTGGGCATTGGAAACTCGTCACTATCTGGGCAGCAGCGTGAAGTACACAGTAAAAAAGTTTGTACTTTTTACAACAACTTATTGTGAACAAACTTCTGCAATTTTTTGTTTATTAATATTATAGTTTTAGAAACAAAGGTACAAACTAAAATTGTCAATGATACGGGAAATAAAAGGACAGAGGGGTTATTTTTTAGTCACTCCTTTGCAGAACGTATACGCTCTATCACTGTATATAAATATATGAATGAATACAGCGACAGAACGTATACGTTTTACACACGAGTGATTAAAAAATAACCCCTCGGGTTTATATATTCAAATAAGTTACAAACGGATTTGTCAACAAAAATATTTTTCGAAATTTCGTATCCCGATTTCACGGAATTACTTTTTTACTGTGTACGCGACATCATTCGCGATTGTATGTAGAAGTGGAAATCGCCGACGTGATTGTTCGATGTGTCACCGCGAACTTTGGACCGGATTTCTCCAATTATGGTTTATTACCTCGAGTTAATAGGGGAGAGCAGGGCAAATGGGGCAACGGGGCAAAACAGGGTTTTTGGGCAAAACTAAATTTTCCAATCATTTTTGGATCGGACAAGGTGGCAAAACTGGGCAGAAAAGCCTGATGTATCCGGTAGGGCCAATTCGGGCATCCAAAAATTATTGGAAAATGACGTTTTGCTCAAAACCCCGTTTTGCCCCGTTGCTTCATTTTGCCCCGTTCTAACCTACCTCCGCTCACAAAGGTACACTGATAAAAAGTACAGTCGAATCAACTAAGATTCGGGCAGGGACGTTCAAATAAATATTTACTTCGTCGACCAAAATATTTTAATGACTCAAAAAAAATTTGGTAAAATCACCCAACAAATTGTTGAACTAATAAATTTTTTATCTGTAACCAACAAAATATTTAGTTGAACGTCCCTGCCCAAATCTTAGTAATCTTTATCAGTGTATTGTTACAAATATAGATCAGCCTACAAAGTGTCAGTATACCAAAATCTGTTAAGCAATGTCTCGCCGTTCCGACGTTTATTGGCGCTTGCGAAAAGTCCGGCAGTGAAGCGGATAATTCCCGTCTCTCAGCCCTGGCGGGCAGTCGGGACCAAAAAATCGTGGCGCGATCGAAGATCCCGACCGCAGTACATCTCGCCAGATTTATGAATTGTGGTGAACGGAAGCTGAGTGCCGCATGGCTATTTCCCGTCAAGCTAAAACTCTTTCGTGTTTTGGTTACGTGACGTTTCCAGAGAGGCTGAGGCGACCAGAAATAGACGCCCTCAGAACTCTCCTTTGGCGTGGAGAAGCTGGCTCGCGCGGTGGCCTCGGCATCGCTGAGAAGCGGAGTGAACGATGGGGGGAAAAAGGCTGAAGTACGACCCGCGCAGCTAACAAACTCCACCGATAATGGCGTTACAACGTCTGTCGCACCTTATCCAGGAACGCCCGGGGAAGCCGAGCAGTCGGCAGACCGAGCGCGTCTTTAGAGTCAAAACCGTACTCCGAATTTCACCGCGGAACTAACCAACTTTGGGTGACATTGGCTTTCGTCGAATGAGCGACGTTAAGTCATTCCCCGAGCAATGTTACGTTCCCAGTGTGGAGGCTGTCGAAGCTCCGCCATCCGCGGCAACGCCGCCGAAGACGCGTCCCCTTGGGAGCGGAGCTTCTCATCGTAAAGTGTATCCCGGTCGCGCGATAAATTAGATCGCCTCCCTCCCACCAGAACGCCCTAATTCCCGTCTCTGACGTTGGTCTTTCTGCCTACCCGAGTAAGAATTCGCCTCCACCTCCTTCTCTGAAAATCGACTGAGACCGTGGTCTTTATCTGTTTCCGTTTCTCTCCCATCGGTTCTCCTCTTCAAAGGCCCACGGCTCCGTGCATCGCTCGGCTCTCTCGGAAGCATGTGGCGCCCATAGCTCAGGAAGTCCCGAGCAGTTCGCTCCACATAGCAATCGTCATCGCTGACTTCCCCCCCGCGCGCGCCCCCACATAAACGCGTTCGGAAATCTTGAAACTTTGCCTCGTCGTCGAGGCATACATCCTGAAGACTTCCTCCCACCTCCGCGCATCTCCGCCGGCGTGTGTGTACGCTCCAATATCTAAAAGTCACACCGACGAATGATTAATAGTGCCCTCTCGTGCCTTTGAGAGCACGCCGTTCGCCCTCCGTATCTCCGCACAAAGGGTGTTACCATACTATAATCCGTATAATAGCATGATTTAAGACAGGCGCGCAAGCTGCGTGACATTTTTCATACGCTAGATAATTTGATACGGGTGACTCGTGCGCGCGGCGACCGGGGGGATGTCACACCGCTCGGCAGGTACTTTGCTATATACATATGCTATAGAAAAATATGAGGAATCGTTGCATACGGAGAGGACTCTTTTTCAATTTCGCCTCCCTCTCGCTCGCGCACTTTTCTTCCCTGTACTCCGCTTATCCCGTAACTGAGTGCGATTCATCCCGAAGAGCGCTCTCGGATCCCGACGTCGTTACAGCGGATAAAGCGGAGGGCCGCGAGAGAGGGTGTGTAATCCCATTCGACGATGTTTGGCGTCGTGTGCGACACCGGGGCTCTTGAGCGAAAGGGATATAATATTATGTGGCAAGGACAATAACTCGCGGTTTCGCCGCCTCTCTCGCTGTTCGTCTGAGAAACTCCCTTCGCGCGTGAGCTCTCGCGCGGGATTAGCGACGAAGGCGTTCTCTTCGCGTACGTACCGCGGAGGACAACTTCGTCGCCGGCGGCTGACGACGGCAGACTCGGGTGGAGAAGCGGCGAACGATCCCCCCCCCCCTGGAACTTTTCCGCTGGGGCGCGCGGTCTTATCCGTCAATTTCGCGTTTATCGTGAGCCGCGAGGGCTGCACTTCGACACGTCGAGAGGACTCGCATGGGCGACATTGCGGGGCCGTGCAGGTTTCGCGGAGCGAGATTACGGATAACCGGGAGGCGCTCTTGGTGGAGAGGAGACTCTGGCGGCGCGCACGCGGGATAAACGGGATGGGATGGCTTCGTATCGCGAGAGGTATCGTGAGAGGAGGGCGAAGTCTCGTCTTACGCTTTACATGTGCGACGAGAAAACGATACCTGTTACGTTTCCGGAAGAATTTAATTGTAATTTCGACACTATCAAATCAATAAATTAATTCTGTTGAATTTCGTTGGTAGGGTAAAAGTGGGGAATATGGCCCGGTCCATATATCATTGATTTACGTGTTAATCGAGGTGGGCCATATTCACCACTTTTATCCTAGACATTTTTGGGAGTTACATCGAGCCTTGTCGTGGTCTGGTCAGACCTACCCCGAATATTTCCAGGACCTGATGTGACCCTCTAAAGATTTCCACCAAGGATGATATACTACAAGTATAGCGCACACTCCTACAGTTGATTCGGCGAAAGACGTATCTATTTTGGGCTCGCCTCTCTATTTATAACCAGCCTCGTGTATCTTCACACTTCGATCGGCTCCACGAAAAACAGCTGCACCTACTCTATATATTCGGAGCCGTGAATACAAATGACATCGCATCCTTGACAACCTCGGATTTTATATATCTCACTCCTCATTACATCCTCGCAGCTACTACAGAAGATTATAAAAAAAATAATCTTTAACAAATTCTTTAATTAATGATTAAATCGAACAAATTTTCAGCCCAATCGGTGCGAGTTCGGGGCGTCGACCAACGAATCGTTCCGCAGTAAACGGAAACTTTGTTAACAGTAATAAACGACGCGACGAACTCGGATTTTATATATTCCACTCCTCATTACATCCATGCAATTATTCCAGAAGACTATCTTTTAAAAAAATCATCTTTAACAAATTATTTAATTAATGATTAAATCGACCAAATTTTCAGCTCAATCGCGGCGAGTCCGAGGCGTCGACCGACAGATCGTTTCGCAGTAAACGGAAACTTTGTTAATGGTAATAAACGGCTCGATGAACTCGGAGATGCGGTTGTTTGCCGATGGCACTAGAGTATTCCGTAGATTATCAAAGGGCTGTTTGGGAAGAGTCGACGCAGTGTAAAACCACACTGTGAACTGACCATCGGATAGAGGGCCGACCGGACCGGCTCGTCGAGGGACGCGCTCGGCCCCTTGCTCGGCGACCGATTGAGCATCGCGCGGTTATCCTCCGCTTCCTGTACAACCCGCTCCGTAGGGACAAAGTTCAATAGAATGTCCGCAACACCGCTGGCGGGAAGTTTCGTCGTGGCGGTCGAAGCGGCCAGGGAACAGCCCGAGAGGGTCGGCAGAAACCCGGGTTGTATCGCGGCGCAGTTTCTCGTAAGTGGCCAAACACGATCGGTACGATCGGTTCGGTGCATCGGCGGTTTCCGATGGTTGCACCGGAGTCTCGCGGCACGGTGTACCGTGCGGCTCGCCGCTCGTCCGCCGTCGCCACCTGAGCCGGGAGAGCCAGACTTCCGCTCGCGCTTTCCAAAAACCCGATCAGCCCCCGGCCCGGACGACGCGGACAGCGTCGTCTGGTCCGAAAGGCACACAAAAGCTCGAGCGTCTCTCACCTGCTCCCTCCGCGCTGCTCTGGCACTAGCGTGCGCGACACACGCGAATATTAATCGGGGGGAAAAGCGTTCGCGCAGCTGCGCGCACACAAACGACGATCGACCAGACGGACCGCAGACTCGAATAATTTGTTGTCGCACTCGAGTCTGTCACATCCGCGGATTTTGCCCGGATTATTCGAGACAGAGTATCTTTTTTCCTGTCTTGAGCGGTCCTCGGTCCGACACGCCAATTGCATACTAATCGGGCACGGGGACACGCATCGCCGTCATGAAATTTTCGCGTTTCCGCCGCTTGGCAAACGCCGAGAAGAACGACAGGCGCGTTCGGTCGCTGAGTTATTTTTGGGATCGAACTTTATTTTCATGCTAGACACTCCATCAGCGGGACACCCTCTCCGAGATTACTGACTTTCTGATGTGCAAGTATGTAGGGGAGAGCGGGGCGAAATGGGGAAACGGGGCAAAACGGGGTTTTGGGCAAAACGTCATTTTCCAATAATTTTTGTATACCCGAATTCGCCCTATCGGATACATCAGGCTTTTCTGCCCAGTTTTGCCACCTTGTCCGATGCAAAAATGATTGGAAAATTTAGTTTTTCCCAAAAACCCCGTTTTGCCCCGTTGCCCCATTTTGCCCCGCTCGCCCCTATCCTTTTTTTTAATTTTCAGAGAAATTTGTGCGATACAGAGAATCTTTTCCAAGACCTTCGTGTAGCGAGTTGCGGAAAGTTTACGCCGATAGAGATTTATTTGGCGCCCTGGGACACGTCTCCTCAAGCGGTGTACAATTAGATCACGTGATGCAGAAGTTGTACAGTGATAGCAAATACAAAATTAATAAGAGTATTTTTTTTAATACATCTAAGAGCAAAAAAATCACAAGTGAGAATATAAGCAGTTTGTGAAAATCGCAGGTTTTCGGATTCAGTAAAATGAAATACGTATACGATTACAATTAGCCGCAGTGAGCGAGGAGGCGAGATCGTATGAAAATATCCATGATACGAAGAATCCTTTCTGAGACTTTCGTTCAGCGAGTGGCGGAAAGTTTATCCCGATAAAGAGGATGCGGCTTGTACACGCGCTTCAATTATGCGATCAGTGGAGGCCGCGATTCCGTCTGGATGAGGTACTTGCAAAGCGAATTCTTCCAAGAATTCATCGCATCACATACTACTTATATTAAATTGCCGAGTTTAGAGAGATGGGGTTGCTCAGGGCAGATGCGCGTTTCGCCTCTTCCGCTTTTCCGTCGGGCTTGCCCGCCGACACCGATGGCGCAAAGTTTACTCTTCTTAGTTCGGTACGTCCTCGAGGATGTTTGAACGATACAAACTACCTTCGACTATCTTTTCTCTGGACATTCATGGCACCATTTTTTGTTTTGTTTTTATTTTGCTTCTGAAATTTGCATACAAATTTCTACGATACGAAGAATCCTGTTTAAGACCTTCTTCGTATCGGAAGTCGCGGAAAGTTTATCCCGACAAAGCGGATACGATTTGTAAACGCGTTCCAATGTTGGGCTCGGCGCAGTCCGCGATCTTGTCTCGACGAGGTACGCGCAGGGCAAATTCTTTCAAGAATTCATCGCGCCGCAGACCACGTCTATTACATTGCCGACTTCAGAGGGATGGAATTGCTCGGGGTTGATGCGCGTTTCGCCTCTTCCGCTTTTCCGTCAGGACTTTCCCCTCCGACACCGATGGCTCAAAGTTTGCTCTTCCCAGCTCGGTACGTCCTGGAGGACGTTTGAGCGATGCAGAATTGTGAAAATGTTTAATAAACGTCTCTCGCAAGGGTTGCCGCGACTGGTCCTGGAGGGAGAGTCGGTAATAAAGGTCGCCATCGCGCCCCGTTGAACGTACCGAACCCGACGAACCGAGAGAGATCTACGTGAAACCGTCACCGCCACTACCACCACCGTCACCGACATCGTTCTCTTCAAGAATTTCCTCGCTATCATCCCCCGAGACTCCGTGAGCTTTGCCGCGAACCCACGGGAACTCGGGGCACTCAAATCCTCACTCTACTCAGGGCAACTGTGGAAACTCCTTCGTCGCGTCCCACGCGCCATGTCTCACTTATCCCCGGGTCTCATTCTCCATCGGTTTTAATTTTTTTTTTTTTTTTTTCTCTTCACCGACACCTTTTCTACACGAAGAATCCCGGAAAAGCACATCATACTTGCGCATTTTTACCTCCGCTTCGTAATACCCGACGGATTTTTTTCTCCCTAAAGCATGAATATTAAATTACAAAGGAGGATCAAAAAAGGATGTAACGAAGAGGCAAGATTGGAGCCCGGAGCGATGTTTGCAACCTCTCCAGTGGCGCTTCGGCTTGCAGCTTCCCACGCTCCCTCCTAGTTTTCTGTTACGAGGGCTCTTGTAGGTCTTTTTAAATTTCATAACAGTTTTTTTTCAGCGCTGTGAAAAGACGCCGCTATGATTTTTCCCAGTTGTATTCCCATGACGCGCATCGGACTCCTACACTGTTTTGACTGGCAGGCGTCATGCGCGGCCTCGGCGTACGAGTCAAAGAAATCTGTGGGGATAAAAAAAAATTGTTACTGGATCTCCTCTATCACGCTCTCCCACGGGATTGGTGGAGAGTTTCCTCTTCGGAAGATCATCCTGTCAGACATGAGCTCATTACAAGTTGCACCGGTGTCAAGTGTCGTCGATGCACTTCATCTGCTAAGGAGCCGATGAAGCTTTGAGAAAAAAGTTCTTAACTTTTTTTCTCACATGTTTTTTTTTTAAAGACTATCATAAATGAACTGAAGCTCCGGGCACGGAGACATCATCGTGTCAAGAGGTCGCTTATTGGGAAAACAAATTCTTACATTTTTTGTGCTGTTATAACAGGAAAAAATAATTTCGTAAAATCGGAATGCGAAATTTCGTAAAAATAATTTTGTTAAATAAGTGACGACCGAGTTTGTCACTTATTGGAATATACAAACCTGTCTTTTTATTTCCCGCGCCGTTGACAATTTTAGTTTGTGCTTTTATTTGTAAAACTAGAAAATTAACAAATAAAAAATTGTGGACGTTTGTGGACAATAAGTTGTAAAAAGTACAAACTTTTTTTATTGTGTATCGAAACTGTTTATTCTTGTTTATGACGAATTCAGATTAAACGATTTAGGAGGAAGACTGGCAAGGCAGAGAGAAGGCGCTTCTTGTAGGATCGCGGTAAAGCTTTTGAAATTGGAGACTGCACGGCACGTGGGCTGGGTCGACCTTCGACCCTCCGCTCGACAGCCTCGTTCCGCATATACTCTCCGTATAGTGTATATTCTCGGGCGTGAGAAATCGAGGATATCTCCGAGCTTTCCGGCTTTTCTCGCAGTCGGCCCAGCTATTCGAGCCGCGAACAGAATGAACGAGCGATAGCGCCGAATAAACTGAGGAATTCGAACGGTATAGCGGAAATTCTTTCACCAACAGCACTTTGGACCTGTTCAATGTAAAAGTACGAATGTTTAAACATCGACAGTAGTTTTAGGATTTTATGACAATTTTTTAAAAAATAATCATTCAAAGGGAAACGTTACAATGGCCCAGGTGGGATTGATGGGGAAAAATGGCATATCACTGGCTCCACACTTCGGCCCTTCTACCGGCTGGCGTAGATAGCCGGAGGGAAACCGAGCACTAATAAGCACTAACGGTCTTCCGAGCCCTAATAAGCACTTGGTAATGTTGTTACGAGACTGCCTGGCAAAGAATTTTTTTTTTATTCTGTGACGTTACTTCTTGGTCAATTGCTCGTGATTTTGCTCCGTATCTTGCTCGTAATTTTGCTTGATATTTTGCTCGTCATTTTGCTCGGTATCTTGCTCATAATTTTGCTCGATATCTTGCTCATAATTTTGCTCGAATCTTGTTCGTAATTTTGCTCGATATCTTCCTCGTTATTTTGCCGATATATTGTTTGGGATTTTGCTCGATAACTTATTCGTCATTTTTCTCGATATCTTGCTCGTTATTTTGCGCGATATCTTGCTTGTCATTTTGCTCGATATCTACCTAGTTATTTTGTTCGATATCTTCCTCATAATTTTGCTCGATATCTTGCTCGTCATTTTGCTCTTAATTTAGCTCGTTAACTTGCTAGTAATTATACTTCGATACCTTCCTCCTTATTTTGCTCGATATCATGCTCGTCATTTTTCTCAATATTTTGCGCGTCACTTTGCTCGAAATATTACAAAAAAAAAACTTTGACAGTAACGCTTTATGCGGAAGCCTCTCGTCTAAAAATCCCGGTGCAGACCACATAAAAAAATAATTACTCCTCCCAATACACGAAACGAAAGCAATCCCTACCATTACGTGCACAGATAAAACAAAACGTTCATTCCCTTACGTTTTATCTATTCCTTCCTCAGACATTTGGCCTCTTTCGCACGACGATTTCCAAGACTCCGAGAGAATCCACCCAACGTACTACTATGTGTACGTCCGCGTCGCGGGCGCATTAAGAGCGACTTAGGTCGTTTCCATCGTGACGAAGACCGGAATAGATTCGCGTCCGTGAGAGATAGCAAAAGCTCCGGCGAGCCTCCCGAGCACTTCGCGGACCGTGCCCGAAAGAGAGACGCACGGATACAACGTTGACGTATTATATTTAGCGGCGCCGCACGATGAAGCTGACCAGATCGGCACGGTCGACACTCGAGCAATGCCACGGCGAACAGCCCGCCGGATCGGTCAGCTTCGTTGCGATGATTTTTCGACGGTGATTAAAGTGCGAAACGCAGATGGAGCGAACGCTGGGAAATGAACGGGCGCTCGGTATGCCCGGGCTTTGGGTTGAACCGATGCAATATTTCCGCGTGCTATATCTATATATACGCTATGCAGAGGAGAGTCCGGGAAGACGAAGAGGAAGAAAACGAGCTACGGGGGGACGACGTACAATCTTCCTTTTCTGTCGGAACAGGTGCATCAGCTCTATTTCGGCTCGAGGGGGCTTGGCGGTAACACAGCGTACCGAGAAAATTTCCTTCGTTCGCGCATAAAATCGCACTCCTTCCTCCGCTGCGTCGCATATACGACGACACTTCTTTGCAACTCATAGCTCCGCGCTCCTATCTCGACGTCGCTTTTACATTATCTTCTTCTTACATTTTTTTTATTCTTATTTTTTTGACAATTTTTTTTTTTGGTCCTCTGCATCGTGGTCTCCTTTTCGCGTATCGTCAAACGTAAGGTAAATGTCCCTGTTCCCGACCCCTATAAGGCCAACCCGGGAAAAGAATGGCGTTGTCAAACATAACCAAAGTTCATTCGAGGATGATTTTCACACCAATCGATAGCTTTAACCATACACTTTTCAAAAATCGTAGACTCCATTCATTTCGTCAAGTATTTTCGTAGATAAAGCGTAATAAAGTCGTACTAGTGCATGTACCATCTACCGAACAGCTGTGTCCAATTCCGACCGGGCATGGCCCCCATTACCGACCACCTTTTTTTACAGCATGAATGACCGAGGTTGCAAAGAAAAAATAAATATAAATC
>JAPYZD010001055.1:0-24318 GCA_030522725.1 Ichneumoninae sp. B BG-2022a | reverse complement strand
AAAAACTGAAAAAAACTAACAAAAATTTTGAAATAAACATTGACAAGAGTCCAGACGATAATATTGTCGAAAATTCGAGCTCAACAATAGAGCTGTCCCCCCACCCTCTCAATGCACGCGCGTAGTACCGGAGGTACTACTCTCAGTGATGTAACTCGACGTCCTTACCGCGCGTCGAGTTGCACGAGGTCGGTGATCGCTATAAAAAAATGTGGAGGGTACACGTGGAGGCAGCCGACGGGGTTTCTGCCTGCGTTCGCCGCTGCGCCTCGCGCGCCTGCCGAGCACACTATACTGTACTCTGCGCGTACTGTATCTGCTATAGTATATATACACACGCTCTGACGCGAGAGTGTGTACTATAGTTGAACAGCAACGGGCAGCAGCGGCACACAGAGAGCCGCCGCGTCGAAACGGGGGGGCCGCCGACCGCCTCGGCTGCCTCACACGGGGCCGGCTAGCACCGCGCGTGTAAGCCCCGGCATTAATAACGTTGCGACGTTCGCGATCGTATCGACTCGACGCCCGAGCGAGCGAACGGCGAATATACACGACGCTTCGACGTCTCAACGTCGAATGTCACACCGCTAAAACTCATGACCCATTAATACTATTTTTATTATAGTACACCTTTCTCCACGCGCGCTATTCGCTATTGGTATTTACATACATATACTTACATACAGTATATATATATATATATATATATATATATATATATATGTACCTAGTAGTTTACTATATCCCATTCAGCTTTCCTGGCGGTCGCTCCTTTACGCGTACTTTTTTTTATTACTATCTTGCACAGTGGATCTGCACTGTAGGCATTCGTTTAAACTGATAGACCGATTATATCAACTCCACCAAGGAGCTAATTTATTATCGCAGGTTCAGAAAAAAAATAAAAATAAATAGCCGATCCAAATGTCGAAAAACATACAACACGTTTTGGAAGTGAAAAATCCGGTGCATTTTTCGGATCCCGATCGACTCTCGTCCGTGTAACTTTTCCCAGATTATATGGACTCCACTAAGGCCCTAATTAATTGTCACAATGTTCAGAAATAAACAATAAAAAAAAAACTAGTTACCCGATTCAAATACCGAAAAAGATATACAAGTTTCGGAGGTGGGCGAGATGGTTTCGGTCATCCGGTGCATTTTTTTTTCTCGATTCGACGCCCGTCCGTGAAACTTTCTCCTGCGAACCGCGTCCCAAATATGTCCACGGCACATTATTTATTGTTTCTCTCGAATTGTTTCAGACCGCTGCAGGAGCGATCACGAAGAATGGTGGGTTACTATCCGTCGGCGCCGACGACCGGTAGGAACCAATCGCCGCCGATCTCGGTGGCGACGCTCGAGTCGATGAACTCGGTGAAGAGTTTGGTGTGCAGTCCGGACCTGACGGTGTTCGCGACGCCGGCAGCGGACCGTCTCGGTGGTCCGGTGACGACGAGCGTCGACGACAAGTCCTACCAGTGTCTCCTCTGCCAGAAGAGCTTCGACCAGAAGAGCGTCTATCAGAGTCACCTCCGCTCGCACGGCAAGGAGGGCGAGGATCCTTACCGTTGCAACATATGCAGCAAGACTTTCGCCGTGCCGGCTCGTCTGACGAGGCACTACCGGACCCACACGGGCGAGAAGCCCTACCAGTGCGAGTACTGCAACAAGTCGTTCTCGGTGAAGGAAAATCTGAGCGTTCATCGTCGCATACACACGAAGGAACGACCGTACAAGTGCGACGTGTGCGAGCGGGCCTTCGAGCACAGCGGAAAGCTTCATCGTCACATGAGGATACACACGGGCGAGCGTCCTCACAAATGTTCGGTCTGCGCGAAAACCTTCATCCAGAGCGGGCAGCTCGTCATTCACATGCGCACGCACACGGGCGAAAAACCTTACGTCTGCAAGGCGTGCGGCAAGGGATTCACCTGCTCGAAACAGCTCAAGGTACACACTCGTACTCACACCGGCGAAAAACCTTACACCTGCGACATATGCGGCAAATCGTTCGGCTACAATCACGTGCTGAAGCTCCACCAGGTCGCCCATTACGGCGAAAAGGTCTACAAGTGCACGCTCTGCCACGAGACCTTCAACTCGAAGAAGACGATGGAGCTTCACATAAAGACGCACTCGGACTCGGGCTCGGCGTCGCCGAGGGACTCGCCGATCGAGCCGGTCATCGAGATATCTCATCTTCATCATCATCACACTCATCAGCTGGCTAACGGAAACGGCGGTGGCGGAGGGGGCGGTGGCGGTGGAGGAGGAGCTAATGGGGTTGTTAACGTCGTTCAGAGTCCGCATCACAGTTCGAGCAACAGCAACAGCAGCATAAGCAGTATAAGCAGCGCAATGAGCTGCGGTAGCAGCAGCGACAAAGAGAACATCAAGACTGAAGAAGCTTGCACGACTCAGGGACAGGTTTACGTGCAGCCGAGAGATTTCTCGTACTATCTGTATCCGAGGGAGCAACAGTGCGCGCCGGTCCATCAGCAGCACGAGCAACAGCAGCAGCAGCAGCAGCAACAACAACAACAGCAACAGGAACAGCATCAACAACAACAACAGGCTCACAATCAGAACAGTCAGTCGACTGGAGTAAATCCAGCGCTGCTTGCGGCCGCGGCAGCCGCCGCAGCCGCCGAGGACAGGAGTTTCCAACATCATCAGCAACAACAACAACACCACCAGCAATTGTCGCCGGTCGGACATCCATGCAACGACTCCCCGTCGCCCCACGTTTTCCTCTATCCCGAAGCCGTCTCGCCGGCCTACTCGAGCTACGCCGTTCAGACTCACGACATAATATACGTGAACGATTGCTCGTCGCTTCTCAATCTACCGGGCAACGACGCGAGAAGAAGAGTCGAGGCGGCCCTCGAGGCGGTCGAGGAGGAACGACAACGGGAGTACAGCGTCGGCAGGATAAATTGTCACGAGGAGAGACAACAAATGTTAACGCCACCGAGCAGCAATCCGGTCAGTCCTGCCCCGTCGCCGGATCCCCTCGATCTCGCCGTTCCAACGCGCGAGACCCTCATTCTACCGCCGCGCAAAAGATGCAAGATGATCCTCGAGTCGATGGAGAGCGAACGAACGGAACTCGCCTCGCAGAGACACAGCTCGGTCATTCAGTTCGCTCGGGCTTCTTAGTCGATGTACTCACGGGATGAGCGGGAGAAAATATAACGCGGAGACAGAAAAACGGGAGGCTGAATTGATGATCGGGAGGCGGTGTTTACACTTACCCGATGGCGGCGTCGTCATTGGTTTCGTCGGCTCCTCGTCATCATTGTCCAAACAAGTTTAGTATTAAATTATTAAATGATTCGTGTGCGAGACGAAAGAAAGATATCGTGGATTGGATTCCCGATTATTATATTCAATGTTCTTGTGAGTATAATAGAGAGGGGTTCAATTTTGAGAGTTATTTATTGTGTTCCCTTATTGGGACGTGACGGTTGATCGTGTCGTGTACGTGTGTGTGTTTTTCTCTTCTCTCTCCGTATGCTCTAAAATTACTATATAATATTCGATGTATATATATATAAATATATATATATATGCTATACATGTATATTTTTCGATTAATCTCCGCGCTAAACTCGTGTTCTTGTTACACACAGCAGGGGCCTTCACAATTATGCCTAAAGATCAGTGAGCACTATCGCGATTGACTTAAAGAAAAAGGACACGAAACAGAAGATTACAATAAACACGTATAGATATTCCTGCCAACGCGCGCGTGTGGCAACATCGAACGATTTTATAAAGAAACAAAAAGGGTCAAAAAAATATCGAATCTTTTGGGGAGAGGCGAGAGGGGGGGGGGGGGAAGAAGAAACACTATCAATGAGACGAAGTAGACGAAGAAGTAGAAGCACCAAACAATTGATATCTCTGTGATATAAGAACTCCGTACTACCAGAGTATTGAGGGTAGCTGAGCCCACTGCCAGTACAAGCGTATTTAATATTATACATTAACGAGAAAATAATTTTAAAAAATAATTTAAAAAAACGAAAAAGAACAAATTCGTTCACACACACACACACACACACACACAGGCGTATAAAATCATTCGTAAATCGTAATTCATTCATACACATACATGCTGTAGAGTCGCGGGCGTGTATTGCAATTGGTGAAAGTGCATGGTCATTGGAAACGTAAAAGGAGAGAAAAAAAAAGAAAAACGAAATAACGAAGCTCGGGAGAGAGAAATCGGGCCAAGCTGTAGGAAGGACCAGGTGACTGACCGTTGACCGATAATGAAAGATAATCGACTTTGAGGATAGGGGACGTGATGGTTACGCGCCGGTCCCCCCTTTGGCAGACAGCAGCGATTTCGTCACGTTTATTTAAACTATAAAGTATGTATGACAACTATATACATATAAGACTCGATAACGTGTAATCGTTGTGGAGAAATGAAAAGAAAAAAAAACAAGAGAGGCACTTATTGACGAGAGACTCGTTTTTTCGTCTATTAAATAAAAACAAACTATTATTGTAACATTAATAATACTATATATAGAATATACCCGCTTCGGCGCATCGGACTGATTATGTGTACAACATCTCTCCATCTCAGCATATTAGGTACTATACCATACATACATATTATTATAATTCGTAACATTATATTTAAACAACAAAAAGGTATATTTCATCGCGGTAGTAGTGTAATATTGATAGAGCTAGGAAAAGGCCGATATAAGGGAGGAAAAGTTAAAAGCGCACCATCTATTTCGAAATCTTTCTCATCCGATAGTTTTTTAAAGTAAAGAAAAAACAAAAAAAAAAAAACAAAGAAGAAAAATTAATGCATAACATTCTATCTTTCTCCTCGTACCGTGCTGTGCCTGATCGGTCTCCTCCAGTCTTTGCAATCGCGCAATCGGGACGACCGTCACAAACAAATTTTTCGAATATCCCTTTTATCGAAATGCATTTTTCAAGAAATATAATAATTAATAACATGCCACCCCGTACATTTATAACGCAACTATAATAGTACGTAAATGTAATCGTGTATTTATAACTTCGCGACTGCAGATTCATCAGGGAAATAAAAAAACAGCTTGTCTCGCGAATATTCGACGCCCGAACGAAGCGCATTCGCGCAAGCATTGAACTCACCGAAAGTTGCAAGGGTGCAATGTACTCTCTCTGGGCAATTTCTCGGTGAGTTCGTCGCCTCGCGGGACAAGCATTATTGCTAAACACGGACGAAATAGTCGCTGCTCAGGCGTTTTGTATCTAAGCTAAAAAAAAAAAAAGAAAATGATGAAAATATTTGTAATTGTTATTTATCATCAATTTCTCTCTTTTTCTCTCGTAAGGCATTTTTTTCAATTCGTAATACGAGTGTCCTTTGTAATCTTCCTCGTTACATCATACGTGATTAAAGTATCTTCGTTGTTCGTATATTTATTAAACTATTATAGAAACAAGAAAAAAATCGGGCTCTGTGTGTAATTCGACTTTCTTTTTTTTAATTATTATTTCATCGTGGCCGTGATTTCTCGGTGCGAATTCGCGCGAGTATATACTTAAGAGAGAAATGAAAGATGGAAAAAAGACGGAACAAACAAATTTAAACTGGTGCCAGTCAGACACGAACCGCCTGCCATTAAATGCGTATATCGGTACGATTAATATATTATTAATATTATTATACATCATTACTAATATTATTAATATTGATAGTTATTAAGAAAACAAAAATTCGTGAGTTATGTGTGAGCCTGTATGACTGTGTATCGTGACGAGTGTACGTGTATATTGTACATAATTATTTATAAACACAACAAAAAAGTAATGAATATCAGTGAGACGCGTATTTGTGTACACGATGTACGGTGTGCATACAATAACGAGTTTGTGAAATTTGGGCCCCCCCAAGTCGGCGAGAAGGAAAAAAAAAGAAAATAGACGAAAGCGATAGCGCGTATATAGAAATAAAAGAAAAGATGAATCCTTGTATTAGCTAATTTACATAACTATATATATATATAGCGTATTATATATAATTATGTGAAATCGCGAAATCGTTTCCACAATGATCATCGCGTTGCCGAAGCTCTGAGTACAAAAAAAGAGATATCGACAGCGAGTTTAAGATGATGCGAACTTCCTTCACCCCCTCTCATAAAAAAAAAAAAACTAAAAAAGAAAAAAACAAATTCGTCGTGATTGTGTGTTGTTACGTTGTTTTTTTTGTATATAGTCTCGAAAGCATTATATATTTAAATTTAAGGGGTTGTCTGTTGGTATGTACATGATTTATCGGTATAGCTGATTCATTATTACTTTCATAAGAATGCAACTACGGTCGACATGCGACGGGGTCACTGACCGCGGGATCCCTCGTCTCTGTGATCGTAATGAAAAGAATAAATAAAAAAACTTCAGTTATAAAAAAAAAATCTGTGTATGCTCATTCTAGAACGGCTCCGCCTTTATTTTTATTTCACCTGCTGAAGTGTCTCGAAAATATTGAATTGCCTCAGTCAAATGTGTGCAGAATACACAGAGTCGTCGAGCTCGAGAGGTGAGGTACGAATAAGGGCTTTCCGTCTCCTGACCTACTTATCCATTCTTATATTCCCTCCAGAAATAAGAAAAGTCATCGACCGACGGGCTGCGCGACCCGCAGCAGATAGAGATTAGATATAAAAAAAGGGGGAAACCACCTCGAAAGAACAAACGAAAGAGGATAAGAGGAAGCTGTTGTAACTCCCCCGGCGAGATTCCAACGAAACGCGTACAACGACGTTGCGTTGGGCACGAAAATAATATCGATTTCCGGTGAGGAAACTCTCGATGGCCACTGACCAGGCTCTTCGTGATTCATGGTGTGGAATCACCTCCTCATATTCTCTATCTTTCCTCCTTTCTTCATTCGTCCCCTCGTTCTTTGCCTCGTCTCTCTTCATTTCTTTTTTGTTCCTTTTCCATGGTGCACTCGCACACAGCAGTAAAAGGCCCCCGAAGGGTCGCCGCGAGGGCGTTGAACCTGTGCCGACGAAAAAGGTGGGCCAACTCGCTCAGCAACGAGTTCACCAACTTTCCCTTGTCCCTCGCGTTATACCAACGTACTCTCTCGCAGCTGGAACAAGAAGCCTGTTTTTTTCTTCTTTTTATTGCTCGTTGAAAGGCCACGCAGTATTTACGAAGGATCGCGATGGTTATTTCTGCAGTAAAGATCAGGTAGGGTAATTTAAACTTGAGGTTTAGGGATTAAGAAGGATTTTTAAAAACCTTGAGATTAATGCGTTCAACAAATTTTAAATTGCGTTCTTCGATACATTATTATTAATTTTTATACCTAGACTAGAGAGTCTTTCTTTCTACTCGCTCAGGTTCGCTCTGTTCGCCACGGCAACGCTGTCGTTTAAACACACAGGCAGTCGGCGTGCAGTCGAGAAGGACGATCGCTGGGCTCTGCTCTGCCACCCTAACAACGACCCACCGACCCATATTGGTTCGTTGAACCCGACAGGGCTCGGCGCCCGAAAATCCATGGAGAGATCAACACGCGCTCCTGCGACTCCTACGCGCGTTCCCTTTTCCTTTTCCTCTATCCCCGGGCCGTCAGCTCCGGGAAAACTTGCCGAAAATCGGTGAAGGGGAGAGAAAGGAGCCACGCCTTTCGCATGATACTACGCACAACTCAACCCTCTATAATTCTCTCCATCGTTTCGTGGCCTTGTACCCTCTCGCATTTGCTTCCTTCCTGCCTCATTTCTTTTCTGCACCCTCGACACTCCCGCACCCTTCGAAGAAACCGAGGAGTATCCTGCCATTAATGGATTTCACCGCGGTTCAGGGTTGGCCCGTGCTATATTGCGACGCACGAATTTCCCTCGGCCAATGTCTTCGAAGACAATGATCTGGGAGAACCCGAAAAATTCTTCTCGCGCGATCCTGCTGGAGGTGAAAAGAAAAACATTATTTACACAATATTATAAACATAATCCATCCACGTAGTAATTCTCAACAAGAATTTTTTTATCGATAATTTAAACGATACGATTGATGACTTCCGGTATAGAATCTTGTAGCGTATAATGTCTATCCAAGAACATTAATTTCGTTATCTTTTTTCTTGTTCTTTTACTTTCTCTCTTTTGAAATACGCTACACCAACGAATGTATATGAATGCTGATATAGATTTGTTACTTTTTTTTTTATTGCTATTTTAATTACAAAAATATGCGAGATTTCCTCGATACAAGACCCGCGCGATCATAAGTACAAAAACTCGAGCACTTTGCCAGATTCGACGAAATCCATTGAAGAGAAAATGTTTGTAAATACTGTTTGCAACAGACAGACACTTTTACGGCGATACTGTACAGTTGAATAGACTGTGAATGTACGTAAGATTCTTCAAAGTTGCCGCTGAAGCATCAAGATTCATAGAGGGTTTTTATCGGAGTGTCTCTTGCAGCCTCTATGATATTGATCGCTGCCTCCAAAACTTTAGAGTGGGTTTCTTTTATCTCATCATTGTCAATGATCTTCCACGTGTCATCGGCAAGTTTGAGAAAATTCTCTGCCACTCTCTGTTGAAAGTTTTTACTCTCGAAGCGTTCTTCGCCCCATCCGCAGCGTCGGGCCTGAGTTTCTTTGTCAATTTGCAGAAGTATCACCAAGTCCGGAGCAGGAAGACCTTTGTCCTCTTTCTTGCACCAATCCAAACTCCTGCCTGTGTTGACTGCGCCGTAAGCTGCCCCTGATGCTGCATACCTGTAATCATTATATTTATTTATTTAATTATTTGTATATTTTTTATATTTCCTTGTACACTGTGTGGAATCACTTTTACCATTCGACGGTCAAACAGTTGGGAGGATAAGTGACAATTTATCGTTGCTCAAGAGGATCAAATTTGTGAACGAAATTTCGCTTGCCATAAATTTATCTGTACCTATCGACGACGATTGTTTTTCCAGACCCCAGAGCTTTTAAAATATTGTCTCTGCACTCCCAGCGATTAATGGAAAAGAGGGAGTGAACAGTCTCGGAGGGAAGATCCACTTTCGACGTTAGATACTGATTTATCAATACACCATTTACCGTATTTCGATCTGCAACATAAACATAAATATTTTGGTATAAACACGATATATGTTTGCGAGCAATGAATCGACAATACTGACCGGGAAATCGACGAGCTTCCGTCGGATATTTCATTTTATTTAAGGCTTCAACAAGCATCTTCACCTGCGTCGATTTGCCCGCTTTGTCGCATCCTTCCAGAACTATAAATGCACCACGTCCCATAATTTCGTTTTCAATGGGAATGTTACTCTATTGTTGGGCAAAAACAAATTCGTTCCGTTGTTTGTGTATTGATCCACGCGACGAGTTTTCCGGCGTGAATTCGCTACGAGAGAGCCCCGTTTCGATGCGGCAAACTTGCGAAGATTCGTCAGAATTCTCGGTTGACTAGGCAGTGCTCTGTAGTTTTTACTTTATCACTTTTGCTTTCACACAAGCGATGTGCGTGAAGAGGGAAAGTGTTGTTTTTATCAGAAGCTGCTATCGGGTGTCACGCTGCTCGTAAATATTTATGTGTTAGCTGTTACGAAAATAACTTATCCATGTCAACCGTTGTGTCGCGACATTTCGCTCGGAACCCGAGACCACATGGATGAGCATAGGTCAAGGGTGCGAAAAATTTTCACGCCGACGTTGTTTATAAAGTTATAACCTCGAATCAAGCGGTTCGAGCCTACCGCTGAAAAAATGAATACTTCTGTAGCCGGCATCAAGATCGAGCGATCCAACTATCGTCAAAGTTCGACTAGTAAGAGCATTGTGTAATTTGCTGTCCGAACAAACTGGCTTTGGGAAGTGTCTAATTAAATTTTTTCCTTACAGCGAGGGCGATGGATGTCAGAGAGGAGAATATGGCAGAACAAACCTCCGATACGCTAGTTATCGCAGGAGAGCAGGATACTTGCCGATTGTGTGGAAAAACTGGTTCCGACTATACACCAATTTTTGACAATGACGACTTGTTCATTGCAGAAAAAATTGGTAGATGTCTTCCGATTGTTGTAAGTTGAATGGAGCAGGTATTGGTGTATCCTCGACGTTGACCCCTGTATTGCAGAAAGAAGCTAACACTTTGTATAACAATTAATGAAATAGTGTATTAAATAGTACAATTTTTTGTTTTTATTTAGTGCATAAATGTATTTGCAATATAACTGTTTGAACACGAAACATTAAAAAAAAATGTTTATACATTTGACAAAAAAATGTCGTCCATAAACGATCTAAATTTTTTTTGTTGGTAATATATTCGTTTTTAGAACTTTGTTTCCATTAATATTATTTATTCATTAATTTTACTAATTTTCTCAAATATTTTATTTAAAATTTAATTGTTTTTCTCGCAGGTATTATCAAGCGACTATTTACCGTCGCATGTTTGCCCGAATTGTCTTGAAAGTCTAAACGTGAGCTACGAGCTCATCCTTACGTCGGTAAAAATCGATTCTCAATTGAGGCACCAATTCGCTGAATTCAATGAGAAGCGCGATGCCGCTGACCGGACGAGTGATTCCGAGGACACGAAGCTATCGGACAAATTTAATCCCGACGATGTTCTCGTCACGTGCACAGAGAGACTGCTGAATACCGAAGCGATATATGGTCCAATGGAGTGCGAAATGTGTTTGAAAAAATTCGTCGACATGAATGATTTCGATCGGCACATAGAGACCGAACATTTGTTGCCCTGGCCGTGCAGTCTGTGCGACAAGAGTTTCGAGACTTCGGTGAAACTGATCTCTCACAAGGAGGAAATGCATGCCGGAAATGTTCTAATTTGCAGTCGCTGTGTCGACGATGAAAGATCGGCGCACGGTTTGACGTCACTAGCGGAGATGCAAGACAGTCGTAGGCAAATAACTCGAGTAAAGCGTGTCAGGACGAGAGGGCGGAAAAAAATCAATGAGGCGCATGAACGTACCGCGAGTAACGAGAAGATTGAAGAGCCGGAAGAAGAGAAGACCGACGCGAAGCCGGTAGCGATGTGCGATATATGTAAAATAGATTTCGGCTCTGACGAACTTTTAACCGCTCATCGACGAATACACGAGAAAAAAATTCTTCAATGCTACTTATGTCAGACCGATGCCTCGTCGATTTACGAACTTTACAATCACAAACGCGAAACTCACAACGTTTACAAGAAGGTTCAATTGAAATTCGTTTGCGACACTTGCGGAAAGTTTTTCTCAAACAACTGGCAGTGGCTCGAACATCGAGAGAAAACCTCATGCAAGAGAACATTGTCCACTTATACTTGCAAATATTGCAACAATGACTTCACGACGAATTTTAAACTCACGAGACACTTGAGAGTGAGTCCAGTTTCGCCGCTATATCGATTCTATTTTTTCAGTAGATCCACCTCGACGCAATAAAAACTTTCTCGTATTGTTTCAGACTCACAAAGACGAAATGCTGAAAGATCCTTCCGCTACGATTTATCGATGCGTCGGATGTCCGAAAATATTCGTCGACAAAGAGTTCTACCAGAAACATCGCAACGTACGTGCAATTGAGCGATGGAGCCACGTTGTTCCATCGTCGCAGAGCTTAAAAATGATTATTTTTTTCCAATGAATATTGCAGGTACACGATCCCGAATGTTGGGATAAATTCAAATGCGAAAAGTGCAGCAGATCGTTCAGAGATCACATGCGGTTGCGTGAGCATCAGCAGTCTGTTCACGATGGTTTTAAGCCGCATCAGTGCGATGTTTGCGGCAGAACATTTCATCGATTGTCGAATATGGTGAACGAAAAAAAATATCTTCTAATTTTTCACCACTCTATTATTGAGGTTTGAGCGAACGACAATTTTTTTTGCTTTAAAGCGAGTCCATCGGAAGAAGCATTTCGGTTACAAGTGCGAACACTGCGACGAAATTTTCGAGCAGCTACGAACACTGACGGATCACATAAACGCCGTACACGAAGTGGAACCAAGTCCCAAACGCGTACCGAAAAAGCCGCAAACCAACGAATGCTTCGTTTGCAGATATTGCGGAAGAAAATTGACCACCCATCAGTCTCTTCTGGATCACGAGCACATTCATACAGGCGAAAAGCCACATTCCTGCAAGATATGCGGAAAATCTTTCAGGTGAAATATTGCTATTTGACATGTTCAGGAAATTATGATCCTGAAGATATCTGCATGACGTCAAATTTCATCGTTGGCAAGTCTCTATCAATTGCTCGACTTCAGGAAGAAAAAAAATTATTCACTTGTGGAATTTTATTTTCCGAGTGAACTTCTCCGAGCGAAGTTTGTTCGATGCACAACATGGCTGTTGTAACTTGATGAAATTTGGTCTCGTGCAGATATCTTCAGGGTTATCGGAAATTGGGCAGATGTAACAGGTTTTTTTTTCTTTTATTGTACAGAAGTTTGTCAGCGAGATGGGCTCACATGCAGCGTCACGTTAAAGGAACTTATATTTGCGAGCACTGCGGGAAGTCCTTCAGGTAAAATTTTGCGATCAATCATGGTACTTCGTTGTGTAATGGAATTTAGTAGATCAGCTTGAAGATCGATTGAGGCCACGTTCGTCGATTCGTTGGCTTGTATTTGAAGAGATGTCGACGATCGGAAAGAAATTCCCTAAAATATATTTCACGAGTATTTACTATTGTTGCAGCTACAAGCAGAATCTGACGACGCACTTGCAAGTGCACGCACCTGTAGAGAGTCGGAAGCATCGGTGTTCCAAATGTGGAAAATTGTTTCTTCGAAAATCTCATCTCAAAGTTCACATGCGAATACACGACGGTGTGCGACCGTACACGTGTGACATATGCCAATTCAGTTTCACGCAAATTGGCGATATGAAACGTCATCGGGCGCGTCACGCAAACGGTGAAATTCGTGTGAGACAGCCGCGAACCAAGGCTAGCACAGCTTCCGGTAGTGAAGCAGATGGAAGTTAGCTGTTAACAAATTTTTAAGTTCGAATATTGTAATTCGAGTCGATACGAAAACTTGTATTTTTTACAGAGTTGCGTTATAATTAAAATAAACAGTTCAAGTTTCTGATATAACATGGCGTCCAGCGGTCCTTGAAGTCGTTGAAGTCCTGGAAGTATCTTGGAATTTTGCCTGACCTTGAAAATGTCCTGGAATGTCCTTGAATTTGTTATTTTCCCACAAATTTGAGCGCGTTTTAAAATGTATCTTACCAACCGCCCTAAAAAAATGTATAGCTCAGTTTCGCTGAGATACATATGAACATTCGTGCATAGTGAGTAGTTTTTTTCTGAAGCGATTCCAACGTAAAACGGTAATCGAAGTAAATGTACTTCATACGACGAGCGCGATATACATATTTTCATTTCATAAATGCCCCAACACAACCAGGAAATGTCCTGGAAATTGTCGTTGAATGCCCTTGAATTTCGTACGGACTTTTTACTGAACACCATGGACAAAAAAGCCGCGATATGTTATCATTTGGATAACTTTTAGGCAACGTCATTGAAATCGGTAATTGGCACGGTGTGAATATGGACCATAGTCCAACTCACCGAGCGCGGTTACCCCCACCACTCTACCGTAAAAACAACAATGGCGTCCGTGTGTTTTCCCAAGAGCATCGGCGTCTTGACGAGTCTCACCCGGCGTTCTTTTCAATCAGGTATACCGTTGTAATAACTACATAACAACATAACGTATCAATTTCTCAGTGAAAAGTGCACTTTAATATGTCTATCTTTAATAAAAATCGGTACAACGAAGTTTCCTTATGCCACAAAAGCACCCGTTGCGGCGCACGAATTGTAGCTTAAATTTCGTCAACAATGAACAGAATTGTAACAAGTTATTTTGCGATTCTGCAATATTTTTAGAACCGGCACTGCGTTAACTCGCCCAACATCGTTGCACGATTGTTCTAAGAGAGAATATTTGACGAAACTTTCAGCAGTGCAACGGAGCAGAAATAACATTGCTGCAATGTCATCGCCGTTGGACAAAATTCCCGACGTGAATATCGATGGAAATGGCACGTTTAAATATATCCTTGTTCACGTACACGACGACGTCAACAAGCAGAGCAAACCTATCGTTCGGGGCTACGCCAGATGCACTTGGCACGGTGAGTACAAGATTTCTTTATTCGTTCTTCAGACTCAATTGACTTTTGGAGCACAACGGAGCTTCTTCTTATACATGACGCGTAGGGTTTTGGAAGGATGGCATGGGATTTCAGCGACATCATATTTTATTACACGCAACTTATCTTTATTATAATCAGTACATCACTTAATTACCTTAGGCTTCAATGAGAATTAATTTTACAACAGTGTGATTCAGTCTCGCTAAAAATAGTTGCAAACACTACGGCTTGCGCTTGATGTTCGCCAATATCTTTGCTCCTCCGGAGATTGCAGTGTTTATCGTAATACAGACTCCCAATTACTTTTCGCATACTTACAGTGATGTGAAACCTTTTCCTACCTCGCTTGTCTTTGCCTCGGGCGGTACTAAAAACCAGAATCATTTTTTGTTTAAGACTGCTAAAATAATTTATCACTATTTTTGTTACCGACAGAGTCAGTCGGTATCAAAAATTGTAATCTACTTTTGGTAAAAAAAAAAAAATATTGATTACATCTTTATAATTGCCGGCTGAGTCCTTTCACATTGTTTTAACAAATCTATGGTTAAAATCGTTGCAGCTGCCGACTTTTGCTGATTTTTGTTTTTTTTTTTAAACGAATAGTCGTTTTATATGGTATAAAATGTGTTCAAAGCTATTTTGAAATAATATTTCTCGCCGGAAAATAGGCGCAACCACTACAGCATGTGCTCAATACTCGCCAATCTCTTTGCTCCTCCAGAGGTTGCTACGTTTCTCGTAATACGGAATTCCAACTAATACAATTACAATTACAATTTCGCATATTTGCGGCGATGTGAAACCTTTTCCCGCCGCTCGGGTCTCGGCCTCAGTCGGTAACAAAAACTGTAATCGATTTTTGTTCGAGCGTGCAAAATAATTCATTACTGTATTTGTTACCGACAGAGTCGGTCGGTATCGATAACTGTAATCTATTGTTACGGCGAAACAAAAATGACTAGTTTTTTCAATTACCGACTGAGTTCGTTTCACATAGTTTTAATAAATCTATTGTTAGAATCCTTTCAGTTATCGACTTTGTTTTTTGTTTTTTTCACGAATAGTCGTTTCGCATGGTATAAAACATGTTCGAGAGTATCTTCAAATAATATTTCTCGGCAAATAAGATAGATTCGATTGATTACTGTACTGATTCGAACGGAAAGTCTGTTAATGAGCTGTTCGATGAGGACCTTGCTCTGACGCAATCACCGGAGGGTCGGTAGTTATGTCCACAAGACTGATTCACACTGTAGTCGTTTCTGCGAATACAAAAATGAGATCCATAAACCGACGGACGTGCAAAACTTGCGCAGAATATCGTTCTGCCAGCTCACGCGATTTCCATTAGGGCCTGCTTTTGTTTTACGTTATTAATGTTATATATACAATCTAAACATTATAATCGTCACATTTCTCTCACGAATTGACCAATCGATTAGTCGGTGATATCGACGGTCTAATACCTAAGGGGCGAATAGGCTATGCGTATACACAGCCAAGATGCCCTCATGGAATTGGACCATCGGTATAGATACAAAGTGTCTCAGATGATTACGTATCCGCCTTAACTTATTCGATCAAAAGTTCGTTTCCGCGTTGAACAACAAAAATATAGAGCCTCGTCATTCGTCATTCTTGATTATTGAACACTCACGCTTGGCAGTCGGAACGTAGAATGTATTTTTTAAAATGATACTCGACAAGATGTTTTAAAAACGTGGGACTTGCATTTTAAATTACTCTTTCAAATGTGTTTCGAAAAATAGAACGCGGCGATTGGGCTTAACGAAAAAATTAATTTGGGGTAATCTCCGCGGTAGGAGAACGATGGGGAGGTAGATTATTTACTCAGAGTCGATGTACCGCTTCCGACATTATTTCGTATTGTTCTTTCGTATTTAATCAATTTTTTGTTTGTCTTTAATTAAAGTGAAACTGTTTCAGAACATCGTCGAAGGCGGTACGTCTGCCCCTGCACGATAAATCGAATACAAAAGATTTTCTGCACAGTGTTGCGCTTTTCGTGTGTCTCATACAAAAGAAATTGACGATTCGTTCCGTTAGCGGAAATTCCTCACTACACGATGAACGCGCTGACTTCATTCACTGGGTGACAAAGTAAAGGACCATTGTTTCACTGCCCACTCCATCAATCATCCTTCACTACGAAGCCCTTCTGAAGCAACAACATGCTCTCTGAATGCTAAAACCCTCCCTGCAGCTTCGGTTGCTCGAATTTTTCAGAATCTTCGAAACGTGAAGAGTCTCCGTACTTTTTTGAGTTTCCGCAGGCCGGGTCACGTCTACGTGAACCCCGACCTGCCCTCAGGTACTTTCGGGTTCGTCGCTGTGCTCTATGAGATCCACGTCTGCCATTTGATCGGAGACTTTCTTTTTCGCCCCGATGAACGATTTTATCTCGGTAATGTCGTTGTCCTTCGATGTGTCAGATTCGTCGACGTTATCATTTGTTTTATCCGTGCAAATTTCATCTTTTTTCTCGTACTCTCTAACCGGCGATGGAAAACCGATGAGATCTGGCTCCGTGTTTCGATGCATCAGGGTAAACGGTAGCTTCAATGATACGACACCACCCATCAATGATATTAAAAGCTTCACCTAAACATACGAAAAAAAACATTAATAGATTTCGTTATTTTTCAGTTTTAATTTGTATCTTCGACCCTCCGGGCACCCTGTATACTGGATGTCCGCAAATTGGGGGAATAAAAGTTTATAGTTGCAATCCACCTTCGGGGCTAAGTATGCTTTCCAACATTTTTTTACGAAGTTTTGATAAAGGTAAAGCTTACTGGACTTTGAAAGCGGAATAACATTGAAAACAATAAAATTGAGTTTTTAACTTCAGAACGTAGAATCAAATAGATTTTTAACTGAGGTCCGGATTTATGTGTGGGCGAGACGGACGAATTGAATTTGGTCAAAATCGATTCAAGCATGAAGGAGCTGAAATTTGACACGGCTACGGACTAACCACTACCACTGTACAATGTTAGGTATTAAATTTGGCGAAAGTTGATCGAACCGCTTAGATTTGATAAGATTTTGAAATTTTTTTTATTTGCCGGAAAATTATTTTATTTTACCTCCGACACGAGTTTCTGAATCAAACATCACGCTAAGAATAAAATAACTATCAGATTTGTAAACTGCGGTGAAAAAGAGTTCAAAATAGCCTCAAAACGACGAATTATGCGAATTTCGGTTAGTGATTTTCTACAATAAACTTTGCGGTAAATTTTAACCGTTTCCATTTTATGAGACGGAGAAATGTTATAATGCTACGAAAAAAGGTGCAAAATAATTTGCTCATGTCTTTCTCATTTATTACAAATTTTCGCATAGCTTCCTCTATCCGAAAGCCAAAAATCGATCCGCGAACTTTCTCGCAGAGAAAGCTTATGCGCAAAATTGTAATAAATCGATAAGCCATGTACAAATCCCTATGCATCGTTTTACCATTTATGTATTATTTATATTTTATTTAAATTTTCCACCGTTTATTGATTACAATTCTAAAGTAACGGGATATAGGAACTTGCCTTGACGTAATAAGACACGTTGATGGCGAAGGGATCTCTATCCTTGTCGCCATTTCCGGAGCAAACGACCGTCGAGGCGAGGCTCGACCCGGCTTTCGTGTAATTGTCCTCGAGAGCAAGCCAATTTTTCGTCGAGCCCATGACCGGCCTGAGGCTGTAATTTTTGGTGAGTTTCGTTCCAGGTCCAATCGGGCAACCCTCCCTCTCCGATTCCACAGCGACGACGTTTTTAAATTTTCCGTTGTTGAACATGCAAACGTCCACGTGTTGAAGGACCAATACCTAGAAAAACAAATTATCGTCGCTTTAGAGCTAAGTTTATTGCAATTTTTCGATGCATTTTTTATTTCAAATATCTACCGTTTGACTTTTTAATAATTCGACCTCGATAAAGCTTATTTGAACGATGATCCTTAATTTTTCACTTTTGCCGGTGGCTCGCTCTCGGCCGATAAATTTACGCGCGAACGCGACGCTGCAGTCGAGCTGAGAATTATTACTATCTATTATCCCGAACGGAATACATTACATGCCGTATCGAAGCCGGCTTATGCCATCGTGAAAAATAAAAAATTAAAAAATAAACAATTTAAATTATCTTTGGCATATTGACGGAATAACGTGGTGGATATTTAACAAAGAACGACTTTTTATATTCAGGGAACCCGCCGATAGGGAGATAACGGTAAAGCGTCGATGATTAATTATTTTATCGCACGACCCATTCAAAAGTCGAAGCCTTTGTTCTCCGGGTCGGGTTTGCGTGCTCTTATACGGGCCAATTTTTTCGTCCTAAATATTTGCCCACGGTTGCTATTTTTAGTTTATCTCTCACAGCGGCATGAAGGAGTGAAGGATAAGTCGAGACTGATCATTTTTTTTAACAGCTGGTAATCCTTTAATCCATTAAACCCTTCTGACGTTTGTCCGGTTTCGTTCTTTCTTTTTCAATATCTGTCGCTACAGTCGGATAGTACCAAGAACTTTTTTCGCACTTCGCATGAAACAAAACGGCAAACGGAATGCTGGCAAGCCGTTGGCGTGGGATTACCTTCGGGGCTGCGACTGCTATAAATTTTATCGTTGCAGTATGTACGTAGATGCAATTTTTATCGACTCAGTCGCTTTCAACTGAAAAAGGGCTTGAAAATTGTGCACCCCAGAATTGTTGGTTGGTAATCTTTTTCTTGGAAAAATTTCGAAAAAAAAAATGTTCTCTTCCTAATTTTTCTGACGTACCCAGATAGGACCATTCATTGTTGTTGAAGACCTTCAAAATAACCCGACACTATGCGCAAATTATATTGACGAAAAAAAAAATGTCTTGCGAGATTTATATACACAGATAGAAAAAAAAATGACGAAGTTGATTTGTATGGATTACCCGAATAAAGGATCGACATCCATTTGTAAAAAAAATTCCAAAGGCCGAGGAACCTGAATTTTTCCTTACGAAATTTGATTTCCTCCGGGATTCGTTTCATGCTCTATTTGCTATTGACGATGGAGACGTAAGGGAAGCTTGCAAGAACCCCGGACGATTTCATCGGCAATATGGCATTCGAAGTAGGGCTCGCAACTTTCTTAGGTACCAATTCTGCTGATTCCAGCTCTACTCTTGAAGGATACGCCGCGTATTTCCCCGATGTAATAAAGCAGTTTTCAGGGGGCGAGAAGACAGAGGCTCTCAGCAATCTTGCTCTCGCGAAACCAGCAACAAGATCGAGTTCCAGCTGTGCTGCCAATAAATTATAAGAATCTTCATGAATACTGGAAACCGGCGAGGAGAGCCGTTAGAATTCCTCGCTGCCTTCGCGAGCCAAGTAATATACTGAAAATTGCAAGAGCCAGTGTACCACGTCGGCCCGAAGCCTCGGTGAGTTGGATACTGCGGAGTACATCCGGTCCGCACACGAATACCTCGCTCGGCCGTAACCTTTATCTTTCCGTAACTCGCAGCGATTCGCATTAATTCTCGTCGAAAGTTGGAGAAGTTATGTCGCTTCGAAACCGTCAGGAATTTTTGAGCTCTCACCTACAAACTTTGATGGATACTTCGAGCATTGTTCGTTCCGTAAGGGAGTTTTTTATTACAGTTTTTCTTCGAGTTAATGGCACCTTTACGACTCGAAAATCCTTTTCGTCTTTCAATGGAGAAAAAGAGTATGTTGAGTTTTGAGGAACCTTCGGTGTCTTTAAATTTAATCCGTCGAGCTGTGTGTTCCATTTGGGATGATAGTAGGGTAGAGCGGGGCAAAATGGGGCAACGGGGCAAAACGGGGTTTTTGGGAAAAACGTCATTTTCCAATAATTTTTGGATGCCGGAATTCGCCCTATCGGATACATCAGTCTTTTCTGAACAGTTTTGCCACCTTGTCCGATCCAAACATTATTGGAAAATTTAGTTTTGCCTAAAAACCCCGTTTTGCCCCGTTGCCCCATTTTGCCCCGCTCTCCTCTACTTTATTTCACTCGGTGCGCAAATGGCAGTTTTATCACAACTTTTGAAATAAAATGTTGTACGATACACTTGTAAAAAACGTTTTCTTAATTCGTGCGATTACAACACTCATCGGAAAAAGTTTTATCGCACTAATATCATAAATTACTGTTGCGATGCTAGTGCGAAACAGCGGCCTTTTGACGAAGGTTGGGAAGTTGGCCACACGAGCCGGAAAAGCGTATACCACAGTTACACGAACCGCGGGCGTGGCCGAGTTGATGGCAAGTGTTTGCGTACTTCGTAACCGCCGTCGGTAGACCGCGTTTCCCCACAAGGATCGTAGTGAAGTGTGCGAAAATTGTAATTACGATACTAGTGCGATAAAATTTTTTCTTGCGAGTGTGAGTTTGCTCACGCGTTAAGAAAAAGCGCCTCGAACAATTAAACCCGCGGGTTCTTGCCATGTTGTTCGTAACTTTTGTTGTTCAGTCACTGATTTCTATCGAATCTACATTAATGAATGTTCATGGCTTTGGCGATTCCAAAAATGGTCCATTATTCCGTTTATGATTTGCTCGAACACCAGACATTCGAAAGCTCGTGTAACTAATTAAGTGCGTAAATTAGTAAGTCAATTGATCTTTTGACGAAGGTTGGGAAGTTGGCCGCACGAGCCGGAAAAGCGTGTACCACAGTTACACGCGCCGCAGGCGAGGCCGTGTTGAGGGCAAGTGTTTGCGTACTTCGTAACCGCCGTCGGTAGACCGCGTTTCCGTACCAGGATCGTAGTGAACTGTGCGAAAATTGTAATTACGATACTAGTGCGATAAAAGTTTTTCTGACGAGTGTGAGTTTGCTCACGCGTTAAGAAAAAGTTCTTCGCACGTGTATCATACAAAATTTTATTTCTCAAGGTGTGAAAATGGGGTTTTTGTGCAAACGAAGCGTGTGTAAGACCTCCATTTTTCCACCGAGTGAAATAAAGTAACCAGTGTGATCTGTGCATGGGCAATATTTTTCTCGCACGCCTTACTGAAAAGCGCCACTTTTGCCAGGTGTTACAGGCAAAAAGTGGAACTTTTTGCGCATACGTTACAAAAAGTTTAATTTTTGTTCGTTCCGTAAAAAAATTAATACAAGTGGTTCGTTTTGCCTCGGGTTACCATTTTGCCCCGATCTTCGCTATATCCACTTGAAATCGTTGAGTACAAAGTGGGAGTACAGTGATTGGGCGAAGAGACGAAATAATTACCTGAACTCTCTTGACGGATTTGTGGCTGTCGTTTGTGACACTAACGTGAACAGTTATCGAGTCCCCGTGTGCGTAGATCGCCCGATCGAGCCTGGCCTCGAGCCTGACTGCTCCGCCGCTCAGTAGAAACGGTTTTTCCACCGCTGCATGTGGCGCTGCAGGTTCTGAAAGTCACACACACACCACAGAGTCAAATCCGCTTACAAACTGCGTTTCACGGATGGGAAACCGGCTTTAACGCGGCTCCTCGCTCACCCAACACCGCCGGGATTTCACGTGCTTCCAGCTCGAACAAAAGCTCACACTGAAAAGCGTCGGTACCGGACGCCGCGGATCGGTAATAGGCAATAAATTCGATAACAACGATAATGCAACCCTAAATGCTAAAATTATTTCAAATTTTGTTAAAAAATTTAATGCAACAACCTTGATTCCGCCAATCCGTAATTTGATACGGAAATACAGAAGATAGATAAAATCATAGGCCAGAAATAATTATATTTACCTCATTTTTTATTGTCAAAAGATAATTATAGATAAGATAAGAGAGAGCTACTGAATTTCGTATCTAATTCCACGTTATCGATTTTTTAGAACATTATGCATATATGGAACTTTATTGCCACTCGGTGTGAATTTTTTTTCTCTGCTAAGCTAAAATAATCACATTGCTGGCGCGCAACACGGGCGGGAACTCGCCTATTATTGACCAATGATTATTATTAACCTGTGCGCATGGGCAGTGCTGTTTCATTGCTCCCTAGGGAGTAATAGGGCTCATTACTTCCTCTGAAAATCCTATTATCCCCGGGGGAGTAATGATCATTGGTGAATATGACGATTTTTTGCGGCGCAAAAAATGTGGTTATTTTAACGAGGTCGGGAAAAAAAGTACCGTATGCTACACGGGAAAAAGCGGATTTTCTCCTCGTGTGATTTCTGCCCTCGCCTCGTTCGGGCAGCAAACTTCACGCTCGGGGAAACTCGCGCACTTTCCTCCCTTGTAGTGTAATATACTATTTCGCATATATAGTGCATATCGTTTTCATGAAAATTTTATTACAATTCCACGCGCTCCATCGAAGATATAAAAGTTAATGGGACGAAAATGGTCCGATCCATACATCATTGACTTACCCTATGAACATGTGGAGGGACGAGAGGGTTAAATTTCGTTCGATACATTTTAAAAACATTGCAACTCAACTCACCGATGCATTCCGTCGTTTCATTTTTGGTATCGATTATTCGCGTCAGCTGTGACTTGTTGCACTCCTGAAGATTCGACACCTGGTGTGGCACTGTGTAGAATGTGTTGCTCGGCAGGGGCGGTGGTGTCGTACGTTGCACGACTCTTATGCCCATTCTCACCGTAGTGTTTCTGTGGAGTTTCTCGTCAACTCGATCCGCTGAAGAAAAAAAAAAAAATGTATTCATAATTATACATAATTGCGCACGTTATTACACACGTAATAATGCACATAAATATGGATATGATTATGCATCTAATAAACAACCGATATAATCTTGTATTAATGTCGCGCTCGATTTGTATCAACTCGCGCGTCAGTATTTAACCATCATAAAACCATTTATGAAACATCACGAAGCGCGTTGATGCGATCAGTGAAGTTGAATGATAAATAATCATCCGTTCCAAACGCCCCATTCGCTTCATCCCCTGTGCGGATAAAAAAAAATTATCTCGACGGTTGCTCATGGAAGAGTGATGATGAATATTTTTATCTTTTTATCGTTTATTTGAACAGTCCGTGTTAATAAGCGAAGCTGCGCCGTTAAATGTAATCCCCACGCAAAGAAGAGAAAAAGTGGCCGAGGGTTTCGTTCGCTTCTTTATCCTTTACCCTCGCGGAGCGCGTGCCATTAACGCCCTTTGAATCTCTCCGCTCCAGATCTTTTGCGGCAAGGGAGGAAACGAAGAGAAAAAAATTGGACTTCCTGACAGAGGATAGCTTGAGATCGATGTAAACAATGAGGAAGTGACGTGCAAATTCATTTTTCTGCGGTTATTTTTTTCTCCCGACAGTAAAATGAAGTACAGAGCGATATAAACGATGGTGCGGGCATTATGAGATTCTCATTATTACGGAATAACGAGGATCTCACAATAACGGTACCATCGTTCACATTGCGTTGACCAACGTATTTCCTCAAGTCTATAGCTTCGCTTTACTGCGGACTTTTGCTTAATGACTTTTTACACTCCACAGCTTTACCCATCGTTAATAAAACTGCTCTATTCTGCACTGAACTTGTAACTCATTGAGATTAACTTCAAAGCAGTATATTGCAAAGGATACGCGACGAGTTAATAACGCTTCATCGAGAATGAATCAAGATTGAAAACTTTCCGTCGGCTGCGTTTTCCTCGAAGAACATCACAGTGCAATATATATATACATACATAAATGTATATATTCTATCGTGGAAGAGGGAAAATAAACTCGGACGACAAGTTTGAAGAGATAGCTCAGGGAACAGCTTCGATCGAGCAATTTTTCAAGCGGTTGACTGGTTCTCGAAGTCTTTGATTTTCTTCCGTTCTGCGTGCTAGTCAATTTCACTTAAATTAGCGTGAGGACTGTTCTCGGGAGACCCGAAAAAATTTGATAACGTCGGAATTTAAAAGTTCTCCGGGAAATCAACAAAAAGTCATAGAATGAAGGAGGAAGTCTCGCTGCGCGCCGACTTCGCATAAGTTCGACAACACTAAGAGAAAATAGCAAGTACTTCTTGATCGTGTAAAAATCTGAAAAAATCATGTATACTAAAGGTATTGAGAAGATTCATTTTGCATAATAATAATTGCAAAATGTTATTAACAAATTCATCAAAAAA